>BGNK01000471.1:147522-245407 GCA_003297005.1 Symbiodinium sp. clade A Y106 | reverse complement strand
CCTTCCAAGGCAGGGCTAGATTGGATTGTTGTTCCAGGGCAGCCGCTCGGACGTTCCAGATTGGTTCATGAGCACTGCTGCTTGCGAAGTGTTTCGATTTCATGTTGGGGCGGGAGCGGGAAATTTTTTTTCAACTACCTTTGCTTAACACACTGCCGGAGCCGCATCATTTGCATTCAAGTCTGACCCCGAGCCTGCCCTGATTGCAGGTCATGCCTTGGGGCGGCTATGCCAGCTATGGGCCGCCGTGGGGAACAAAACAACCAAAAAAGTATTGACTTTTTTCACCCTGCAAACATCAATGTCCAGACAATCCCCAAAATTTTAGGGATTCAGGTTTGAGCCCAGATCCAGAACAAGGTGTTGGGGTTTGGGGATTCATGGTTTGAGGTTTTAGGGCTCTAGATCTTTAGGGTTCGAAGTTTGGGGTTTATCGGTGTTATAGTGTTTAGAGGGTCGTTGTTTTTTGGTAGGTATAAGTGTGTGCGAGCTATATGTGCTGCGCTCCGCGACACGATGCCAACGTCTACAACCGCATAGTCACACGGGTGCATACGCATGCTACATACATAGATGTAGAGAGGTCAGCTTCCTCCTCCACTAGAGCCACTAGGCCAAATCCCGAAACCTTAAGCCTTGGGCATAGTCCGCCAGGCGGCAGACGAAAACAGCTTCACACCCGGTCCGCCAACCTGTGGGAGACTAACCCTAATGATCTTTCTGAGGTCGAGGAGGCAGAGAAGGATGCACGCGAAGCCCTCCAAGAGGCCAAGGACGAAGCTCGTGACGGCGACGTGCTCGCCATCCTGCTGCAGGTCCGGAATAGAATACACTTCGTTTTGTCATCTTGAATGTTCTGGGTTGCAGGAGGGGGTGCCGATGCATCGTATTTCGTGGGTTTAGATGATTGAGCTCGATAGACGGCAGGGAGCACTTGGACATGGCTCCATAGCACTAGCAGATCCAGCATCATCAACCAATCTCGGGAACATCGGTTGCGAGTGCGACTTGCCTGTCATTTGTATCCCTGAGCCTTATGTACAGTCGGAAGACTGCATGGCAGGTTTTCCAGTCCGCCCGCAGCAGCGTCCTAGACTCGGAGGAGGATCCCACCGACTACACCTGGACTGAGGCTGGTGCTTCGATGTGTTCATCCGTACGCCTCCACAAAACAAACTCGACAGCACACGTCGCCCCTGAATCCGCACCTTTCGCGTTGCATGATGTCCAGGACCAGAACAGGTTCTTCAGGCGAAGACGATGGGGATGTTGAAGTGGCGATTTTAATGCCCTAGATAGCAACATATATGAGACTGAAGACGAGCAGCAGAACGTTCATAAAATTGACCCGAGTGCCAAGTTTCGATGGATGAAGGTGCTAGGCTACTGCAGCCGCCTATGTGCCTTGTGCGATCGGAACTTCCTGAGCAGCTCGGTACACATGACTTACAATCACTGACGCTTGCAAGTTTTGGGGGATGCAACAAGGGGTAAGGGATAAGGATTGCAAAAACAAGTTTGGGCCTGGGGTTTTATGTCAAGGATGTCGGGCACAAGCGATTGGAGGTTGCAATCTTCGAGTGCGGATGTGTCTGAGTTAGATGTGCTGGTGATATGATCCGAAACAAATGTCTCGTAGACTCGTAGATCATCTCTCTTCAACCGGATGGCCTTGCGCCCAGCGAGAGTTGGTGTTGCGGCAAATATATGACTTGGGCTGAATGTTGTTTTCAAGAGCCGCCGGGGTTCCAGCAACGCCCCGAAGAATAGCTTAGATGGTGCAAGAGAAAGGTTCACTGCGGGTCATGAAATCAGCTGCCTGTAGTGACTTGCAAAGTTGCTTAATTTAGGGCTGAGGGATTGGAGCAGAAAGCCTAGGTCCAATTACCCTGAATCGAAGTGATCTCTCTTTGTGTCTTTGTCTTTCCCATGCACATTTGGGGAATCTAGGGACTAAAACAGAATCCGAAATCCTACGGTATGATTTCAATAGCGAGAGTGTGCTGGAAAGTGCCACAATAGACCGGAGGCAGCAATTCCCAGATGACTGTAGGATTGCAGCATCTGCGGAGTGCAAGATGAAGGGCTTAGCACCCTTTTGCAGTGGATTGCGGGATTGGATTCGGGATATTCATCAGCCGGCAATGTTTAATCGTTGGGAGGGGAGAGGGGGCCTTTGAAACCTAGGGGAAAGAGATTGCGATCCAGTTAATGGTTCCAAATATTGCACGCCAAATTGAGAATACCGTACCTAAAGGAGCCCACGGCGAATCCCACTTCACTAGTTAGTTCCCTTACGTCGCCCCGAGGCTTAGCTGGGCAACCTGGCCCGGACGACTTTCCCCTGCGAGTGGTGGCCAGTGTCTATGCCGAGTGCGGGCGGAGCCTCATCGCCTGGCAAAAATTTTGCTGAGAGCTGTGGTCTGTTGATGAAAACCGGAAAGATTGTGAAACTACGAGCTGCTCAGGCTTACATGCGCTTGAGATATGTAAGCGGTGAGGTAGCGTTCGCGACGTTCTGGATTAAAGTATGGCGGCCCGCAGCAAGTTATATGCAGCATAGTACAGAGGAGCACGGTGTACTACAGTTTGTATATATAGATAGATAGATAGATGGGGTATGAATACAGGTGTGCGGCATCCCTCTGCGTCTTATCTCAGCTGTCCTTTATGAACCTGTGTGTTCGTAGTTACTTGCGTCTTCTGGACGTATGTGCTGCTAGTTGTAGTATGTCAGGATGTGCCATTTTCGTTCTGCCTAAATCTGCTTTTCTGCATTATCTCTGAATGTCGTACACGCATACTATGCCACGTTCTAGTAGATTATACTGTATCTCTAAGTCGGAAACCAGCGTGAAAGCCGCGAGTCCCGGGGACTCTGCTGTGTGAGGTCCCTTCCACCGGTTGAACTCAAGCTTAAGGCCGAAGCTCCCCGGCACGTCTGGAAGCCTCACGGCCCCGAAACCAACACCCTGCGAGTTGAAGATTCGAAGCCGCAGACCTCCGGGCCGGCCCAGTGCAAGAGTCGAGCAAGTGTGCAGCAGAGTTGGCATAAGTTGGCTCATGATAATGTGAAGTCTGCCCTCAGCAGGAAGTGGCTGACTTGACATATGTGACCCCTGTCAAGCCCAAACCCAGGCACATGGACCGAGGTGCTGCCCCACGCAGACATGCAGACGTCCCGTAGACCCCGATATCTGACCAAACTGCCGCCTCGACCTTGGAACATCTTGAAACCTTGATCCTTGTCTTGAACCCTCAACGTGTGCGGCCCGGGAGACAGCAGCCTGATAGCAACCGGATAACCGGATATATGTCCACTGGGCCAGAGAGGAAACTATAGAAATGCCGTGCGGCGTTTTGCTAAGCAAGGCAATCGGCAATGTACCCGGAACATCCTGGAACCTGGGCCACAAAATCCTGAATCCTGAACCCTAATAAGCCGTATGTCAGTCCTAGACCCTGAAGAAACCTATAAACCCTAAGCACAAAGGGCCGCCTGAGAGCCCTGCAACCTGATGTCCAAGGACCTTATCCGTGGCGGGCCGCCCTGCGGAAGCGCGGAATCGGCTTCAGACTCTTGGGCTGTCTTACGGTTTGAAGGAGTCCCGTCCCGGGCTGAAGGTTGAGCCAGATGTCTTATTCAGGAAACAGGCGCAGAAACTGAGAAAAGGGTAGGTAGGTGAGTTGGGAAACGTACACGTGCAGGTTTGTGTGCATGTGTTAGCTAGATATATGTATTTGTGTGTTAAGTTTTTATGTGTGCAATGATCTTATATAAGCCGATCGATGGATGGATAGATGGATATGATGATGCAGTAGAGAGGTAGATAGACTGGCAGATGCATGTATAGAAGCATGTCGGCGCCCAGGCACAGGTACAAACAGACGCAAACATGGCTGCACACTTACCTACCTTCCTTCCTGCCTGCCTCCCTGCCTGCCTGCCTACAGACTGTCATGCATACATTCATCGTAAGACGCATTATATGTGTGCAGCAATGCCCATGCGTGTGTAGATGCACTGCAGGTGTTCCTTTTCTTTTCAGTCTGCCTCTGCATGTATGCATGTGCCCACATGCTTCAGGGCCTTAGCAGCTCGAGCGGCTCGTTCTGCAACTCTCGCACTCTGAGCAGCCCAGGAAGGCTCTCAACATCTTCGGGCTCATCTCGGAGCCGACGGAAGAGGCCCGAAGGGCGGTTGAAGCAGCTCCTGCAGAAGCCCTAACTAAAACCCATACTGCTGGGGCGGTTCCTTGTTCCAAGTGTGTCCCTGCACTAGGACTCTGGGAGACTAACAGCCTCGGTAAGGAAACTAAAGAAGCCTCCTGCCTCCCAAACCTAAATCCTCCAATCCCGAGATCCTCACTTTCGAAAGCACGGGGCCAAAAGACCCGCGGTCCTGCAAGCCTCATCCCCGCCCCCAAACCCGAAGATGCGAGAAACCGCTCGCAAAGAACTTAGTTACAGATCACACCAAGAAACAACAGAATTTGAAACCCTGCACTTTCTATAGGGTCTGTGGAGAGTGTAAAGTGTGCATGGCATGCCCCTGATGCCCCACATCCTTCGAAGGAAGCCTGGCTGCTTGCTGGCTGCCGGGCCTCCCTGGCCAGGGCCCTCCGACAGTGCCTGAGACTTCCTAGACTTAAGGGGTTCGGGTGGTTCGGGGTTAGGGGCGACATGAGCGACAAACAGGCCGACAAATTCATGTTGAGAGCATGCACCATGTAGATCGTATTTCCGTTTCCCGAGTTTGGTAGACCTGGCTGTGCGCTGTCCTGCCCCCGCTTGCATGCCTCCTTGCCTCAGTGTTTGGCGTTGCCTCTTCTGTGGGATGGGAATGGCTGTGAGGTGCCGTTTAATTTATGCCGGGCGGCAAGAAGTGAAGCCCGTTGCGTGTAGTCCTGAGGGATCTTGCACTGGTGTTCTTCCAGGTCGTCTGCGAGCAGTCGTCGTGAAGCCTTGCCTGCCTCGGGCGGGTGAGAGCGTCTAAAGCCCGACACACTATGTAAACTGAACAACTCGGTCGACAAGGCACCATTAAGCCAAACATCCTACACATCCCTACACCCTGAGCCCTCAAAGCTCTCAGCCCAGGTTGGGGCAACTCAAGGGCGCCCAGGATGAGTTCCTTCAGGCGCTGCAGCTCATGGCTGACCTCCCGGAGACGAGAACGGGAAGTGGTTCGGGTCTGGGCTGTGGGTTTGGGGTCAAGCACATGCACACTGGAATTTATCTACTATTGTGGCAGTGGTCGTAGTCCTTGTCGCTGTAACAGTAGGCGTATAGTAGGACAGGGGTAGGGAGGCGCAATAGTAGTAGCCATCGTTCTGGCAGTAAGTGGAATTAGTAAATGCAGTTGTAGTTGTGGTTGTGGTGATGGCAGAAGTACTAGCAGTCGTAGTCGTAGTCGTCGTAGTAGTAGTAGGAGGAGGAGGAGAGCAGTGGCAGCAGCAGGAGGAGGAGGAGAAGTGATATCCTGTAGCTGATCGTCACATGTGCTTTTCATCCTTCCTTGGGGGGGAACCTTACGCAGGCCAACTGCTCATCCTCAGGAGTCTTATGAGGTTGCGGAGCTCCTTTCTGAGTATTGCGAGGCCGGAATGGGCCTCGAAGAGAGTGGCGCAAACAGCAAAATGTGACTTGGCTCAGCGAGGTTAGCCGCGGGAGACCCAAGCTCTACGATGCCCAAAGAAGCGGTCCGTCGCAGGCCTTGGGTGAGGCGCCCAAAGGGGACCGCCTGGTTTCATCGGCGCTCGTGGACCTGCGCCTGGCCTTGCTTTACATTCGTCCCAATGTTTCTGCATTGGGTTTGTAGATTTTTACGGGTTTGCTATTGTAGATTTACGAGCTAGCATGGGTTCTCCAAGTCAGTAGTTTGCTAGAAGCTGACAGAATGGTGGCGGTTTTGTCAGGGCTCGGGTGAAACCGTACCTACAAGTTGAAACATGTACTGGTGTATACTGATGCGACTGGTTCACCCACTGTTGCTTGTCAGGCTTGTGCTCGCAGTGGTGATTGAGCTTGCCAACGTTGTTTTGCGAATCGGGGTTCACGGCTTTCATAGCCATAGGCTCCATAGTAGTTCCTTTTGGGGATTACCATATAGGATTCTATATATGAACCCCCAAAAGGAACTACTATGGAACCTCTGGGTAGCTACCCCCGAATCTGGAACCCTGGTAAACCCCTAAGTCTGACCCAAGACCCTGGAACCCACACCGTTCTTCCCGAGATCCCAATTTCAGCCCGAACTGCCACGAAGCCCTGGAGGCTCAAGAAAGCGAATCAGGCTCTAGCTCAACCCCAAGCCTCAATTACGCTTTAGCCTGAAGTCCTTGAAAGGCTAGACTCTGATACCCCGGAACGCGAAATCTGAAGTCCTGTACCCTTGAAACCCAAAACACTCAGTGAGTATCAATGAGTGTCTTGGCTTGCATCGTTGTTGGGGTTTCGGTTGGTTTTCGCTCATACATGATAAGGTGTTTTTGGTTTGGGTGAGGGTTTACGAGGCTTGAGGAGGAGGTAAGATTTCGAGAATATAGTTCAGAGTCCAGTTCGGCGATATTGGCTACGAGTCCTCAGCTTCTGTGGCAGTTCCGAATTGCCAGGTCTCGATGCCAATCATGTAGCCGTGCCCAGGATGGCCACGATGATGGAGGAGAAGTTTGGTGAGGGAAGCGAGGAACACATCCAAGCACTGCAGGCGCGTGGCCTTAGGTTTCGCCCTGTAGGGGGTTTGGGTCTCGCGGTACCATATACTTGCTAATTGCGAATCATCACCGGCACCTTCCGAACCTCATCGGAGCTTTTGCCGTATCGGTACATGCGCTGGCGTACAAGCCTATATGCATGGATCGGGTTGGCAAGTGTTCTCGGGTCCGTTTGTTTCTGTTGGTGCAACATTCTGTCAATGCATAGATTTGCAGCCAGACTGGAGGGTGGTTGGTTTTTTAGGGCTTGGGGCCTAGGATGACTATGGCAGCATGATGTGCATCGTCTATGAAGCCTTGAGTCTGAGTGGTGGTTATACCTGGGCATGAGGGGGTGAAGCCGCACTAGAAGGAGGGAGCACGGGGACCGTGAAGCTTGAGGCAGGACTCGAAGTACTTCGAGCCCACCCCATCGGTCCAAAATGCACAGCATATTCTGCTGCGCACCACAAACCCCACACACAGCACCGTGGCGGGAACACGATTTGCGGAGGAGGACAACACTCTCCCTAACGCATTCCAGGAACTGTCAGCAGCCTGCGTCGCTGCGGAGAAGCCTGCGTTGGCTGCTCCGCTCTTCGTGACGCTGTCCAGGCCAGCACTGCAGCTATTGTGGTTTGGTTGCTCGAATCCCGTGAGGCCCGAATGGCTTTGGAGTTCGCCTCATCCGAAACTTACACTGGGCAACAAGCGAAAGTGAGATTCAGAATTGATAGCACGACGTACAATATCAGGGTGGTGGCTGATGTCTCTGTTGACTTGGATCGTCGATACATGGTCGAGGCGGATCATTTGTAGATTTGTCTCGTGACCTATTTTGTGAATCTTCAAATAATTGGTTCCAAGCGTTCACCGGCCTTGACATGGGTCTTTGCTTCTGTCCCGTTAACTGAAACGCGGCTTGCCATCTTCTGCTCCGGGAGTAGATGGTTCAGGGTAGTAAGGCCTTCGGTCGCTGTTCGTGTTGTTCCATGTTTCTTGTTGCTACGTCGGAGCCTTGTCTCAATCCAGGTAGGCAATTTCCCAGCAAGCATGGGTTGCAGCGAGCCGGCATTCTGCCGGCTTCACCAGTGCTTTGTATTTCGAGAGTTGGGAGCTTGAGACAAGCGCTTTTATCTCTAGGCCGGACCCTGCACGCACACAAGCTTTCGTGAAGACATTCTCAAAGTCACTTGAGCAGAAGTTCCAAGTGCCACATTCTTTCAGCCTACACCCTTGCATCATCCCTGCTACAACATGGTCCGACACCCTCGATCGACTGCACGACAGTGTCCTTAACCCGATACCCTAAACTTGATGCACTGCCCCAAACTGCAGACTACTTCGGGAGTACTACGGTGATGAGCCGGACACCTGGGAGATGCAAGAGCTGCAAGCAGCCTGGACTGTGCACCAGTATTTCATCCAAATGGTTGCGAGGCCCGAATCAAAACGGAGTTTCTCAAGAGAAACGAAAGATTAACTACGCTAAGTTTCGTGATTCATCAAGCAGATTGTGCGATTTTAAGCGGGGCCCGGTACCTCAAATATCATTAATAGAAACGAAAGATTAATTATACTAACTTTCGTGACAGCCTATCCTATACCGATGTTGCGTGCGGGTACAGTATGATTTTTGGGGGGAGTGGGAGCCCCCTAGTTTAGTTAGGATATCAAAGAATTATGCGATTTAGCGCGCGGCCGGGGTTCACTACCTCGTAGTAGAAACGACAGACTAGTTACACTAACTTTCGTGATTTCAATTAAGATTATCACAAAATCGAAATTTGTAAATTGAATTATATGTATGTATGTATATATATATATTCTATTTTTTGGATTCCTCACAGTGAATCTCGCGGAGTGAAGCGGATTCGGACGTGATATTCTGGATCGAAGCAGTTGAACTTCGGCATGTCGTTCTCTAGTGGGTGTCTTTGTAAAACCTGCATCTCTTCATATCGAACACAAACTTGCTTGTGTGTGCCTATGCATATTTCTGTGCGAACCTTCTTGTACCGTACTTGTGCCCGTAGTTACGGACGTCCATGTGTGCATTGCTTGCGCATAAACAAGTCCTAGAAACACTGACGCTTCAACTTCCCGCACCCAAACTAAACTGCCGGAGCTAGCCATATGAAACCTACAACCACCAAATCCGAAAAGTCCAAACCCTCACCCCCGATACCCGAAACCCCCACGCATCCCCACACCCTAAGCCCAGGCCCTCAAAAAAAGTTCTAAACCCAGAAGGCAACCCACCAAACTCAAAAGCGCCAGAGCCCAGGCAGTGGAAGAAAAGGCGGCTCAGTGCCTCGAGGGTGGAGCCGCTGTCCACATGAGTGAAGGCGATCTCGAGGCAGGTTTCAGGGTTTGCCCTTAAGGTTCTGGCAGCCGGCAAGCCCAGTTTCAAGAAAAGGGGCCCTAAAGCGTACCTAGCCTTGCTCATCTCGCCACGCGTGCCCGGTGTGTTGTGGGGAGCCTGGCAGGGCGAGCTCCAATCGAGCCTGTGGAAAAAAGGGCTTTAGGCTTTAGGGCTTTGGTGCTTTAGGGTTTTGGTTGAGGTGAGGGCGATTTCGGGGGGGTCTATAGGGTTAGGGCATGTTTGGGATTTCTAGACGCTGATAGCGATTTCGAGGCAGGGTTTCGGATGTTTTAGGGGTGGTGTAGGGTTTAGTGTTTTTGGTGCGGGCGATGTTCAGGCATGGTTTAGGGCTTTGCGGTTTCGGGGGGTTCGTGGCTTCGGGGGAAAGGGTTTGGGGGTTGAAGGCGATGTCGAGGCAGGGCTGACAAGGTTTGATTCGGGTGTTGTTTTCTGCAGATTTTCTAAGGTTTGTTCTTGCCACACGGGCTTTGTATGGCTCTATAAGGGCTAGAACACGGTCTGATCACAAAAGCCGTAGGGTTTACCGGGGGTAATGTTCCGTCAAAATATGCCGCCCCTGGGCCCTGGTGTAATTATCAAGCTTCTTCATGAATTTCAGGGGGAGGGTTTAGAATTTTAGATGTATTTAGGGTTTGGGGATGTAGAGCGTTTTAGATGGTGTTAGTAGGGTTTGGGGATGGACAGGTCTGCAGGCTTTCTCAGGAGAGTCACATGGACTTTGGCTTGCGTCTGAAGGGTATGGGGTGCTCGGGGTGCTGACGAGCTGTAGCGCTTGCCGGAGTCATGAATCAGAGTTCCGGTGGCTCCTTCATGTGGGTCCATGGGTCATTCAGCCCAAACGGAAGACGCAGGCACGACGTGTAGCCCGTGCGGTTTGTGCTTTGGCTCCTCGTGGCTCCGCGAGTTGTTCTAAAACGTTGCGAAACAATCTTGTAAGGCAGAACGAGTGCCGACCAGCACCGGGAGTCAAATGTCCCGTGGTGGAAGTCTGGACCCAAACGCTTTTTCATTCAGTGAACAAAGGGTGGAAGGGGCATTTGCTTTGCAACCTTGTAGCCTCGCTGCAGGCTGCCGTGGCATTATGGTCTCTCGCACTCCGAATGCGAGAGGGCCTTCATGCTGAGGCCTGCTGAGAGAGTACAGCCAAAGCTGCGTTGAAGCTTTTTGTCAGTTTAGAGTTCATGCATGTAGGACCGACTTCCCGCAGCCTGTAGCTGTCCCAAAGTAAGTTGAGCACTCATTCTCCACCCTAGTAACATGAACAGACAGTGGTGGTTTCAGCAGTGTGTTTGGCCTCTCGCGTCTTTTGAGAGAAACACTCTGCCAGGAGGAGGTGCTGACAGAGATGCGCCAGTCTTTGGATGCCTTGAAGCAGGCGGCTGCTGCCGCAGCTGCAAGCGAAGCTGAAGGCCCAACCAGTGTACCGCGATGAAGTCCTTGTGCACGGCGGAGGGAAGAGAGTGGAAGATGCAGACGCCGGTTGTTGCCATACATTTTCGTGGTTTGTTTATCCATAAGCCCTAAATCTATCGTTACTCTATGCGCTATCATTGTTGTTACCCGAACCCTTTAAAGAATGACCGACAACTCGAGTGGAAACTCGTTAAGCTTTCCACACACAGTTCACGGCATCTACCTTCCACCACTCCCGGTAGGTATGATGTGTATGGCCTGTTGTTGCATACCCTAACCCCCATGACTGTGATCTGTCGATTGTAGTCGTAGGCATATGCCGGCTTCCTTCATGCGACACTGGTTTTCGAGAGGGGGATGAAGGAGCATGGAGCAGCTCGCGACTAGTAAAATGCATCATGTCGAATCATCCTCTGTAGACTGTTTCACTCATCAGACCTCGAACCACATGTCTCGCCTGGATTGCCCGAGTGTGAGCGCCGCAATCGATTGAAATCGACATCCCAGCGAGTCTTTGCAGTCCAGTCTGTCCTAGGTCCTAGGCAGAGTCCTAGCTAGGCGAGACACAAACAAGCCATGAGTCGAAGCCCTTCAAAGCCATGAGTCGAAGCCGAGAGTTCGCTCGACGACCCGAGGTCCAGCGAGCACTTTGGCGCCCGAGGATGCCCAACAAACTGAAGCCTCCGACCCGCTGGAGACCTCAAAGGACTGGCCCCTGGACTAAGGCCTTGAAGGATTTGTAAAGGAGTAAGTGTACAAGGGCTTAAGGGCTTAAGGCAACGCTGTTTCGGGTCTAGAAGAAATGCGAGGGTTTGGGGACAAGGGTTTATACCGACTTTAATTAATTCTGACGAGTTTAGCGTGAAGGGTATACGCTTTTCGGGATTTTTCGAGCATAGCAGTATAGTGGTCATACCATCGCAAGCTTTGACTTCATGCGGAGCCCAGGCGGGAACAGGATCGATTGATTTATGTGAGCCGATGGGACGTGCTGCTACACCAATGTGGCACTAACAACATTAAATATATCCAGGCTCTTTTTACATGATATGTGTGTGTACATATACATACACATGTATATATAAATATGTATATATATATATATATGTATATTATCATGTCCATGCATCGAGGAGGAGGAAGAAGACGCTCGACCTGATTCCTGGGATGAGACAGATGAGCCGAGTGCATCCTCCTCCATCAAGGAGGGCGTCCGAGCTCCTACAATGCTGCAAATTTTAGAATTTAGGGTTTAGGGCTTAGGGTTTATAGGGTTTAGAATATGGTTAAGACCTTCTTTTGCCGAGTTGGCGCGCTTTGGGGCATCTACTCTGCTGTTGTCCACAGGAGCCTTTGCGATCCAAGCCTTCATTGATGGGTGGCCCAAGTACCTTGCGGCCCGCCTGGGCGCAGCAACGCGCTCCGCTGGCTCCAGCGCCGAAAGCCGTGGATGCTTGGGATTAGCCCCAACGGCAGTGGACAAAAATGAAGCAAGCATGCAAGTGTCAATTTGATGAAATGATCCGCCACGACACGCTGCCTCTCCACCTCTCAATGTTTCTCCCTCTCTCCTTCTCTCCCTCTCTCCCTCTCCCTCTCCCTCTCCCCCTCCCTCTCTCTCTCTCTGACATACACACATGCATACTAAATACATACATGCATGCATGCATACATGCATCCACACATACACACATGCATACATATTGATATGGCACAGGCCGGGTGTTCTTGCAAGCAGTGCTGGTCTCACTGCGCCCGGAGCCCTAGATCTTGATCTCCTGTGTCTCTACATGGGCAGAAAAGCGGTCTCCATTCTGTTTTGCTGCCTCCCTCCACGCTCTAAACCTGGCTTGTTGATACGTGAGTGTGAACATCAACTCTGAACCCTGATACTCTAAAGCCCGAGCCCAAAATCCTTAGTCTGCCCTCCTGGAGTCCTGGAGGTGTAGCAAGATGCAGTGGTGGGAGCAGGCACTTGTGCTCTTCTTTGACATGCAGGCCTTCGGAAGCCATGCCAGGCTAGGATAGGAATTGAATTGCTTGTTAGTCCAGACCTCCTCAGTCCTCAGTTCTACCCAGGGCTTTTCTTTGTGTATTCGGTTAGGTAAGCGGTGGGCCGATGCCGATAAAACGGGAGTTTTACAGTCCCGGCTCCTGGAAGACAGGGCTTTGTTGTCCTGCGATGTCAACAGGAATGATGTTCCCAAAGAGACATCGGTATCTCCCTAAACCCGGAACTCAAAGCCCTAAACCCTAAATCCTGTTTCGTTGAACCAGTATCGCTGCAGACCTTGCCAGGCTTTGTCCGAGTGTGAATGTCAAAAAACCCTAAAGCCCTAAACTAAAAACCCTAAACCCGTCTGTTCTGTGCTGCAGGCTGCCTCAGTGTCACCTGATGCAGTGTGTCACAGCACGCTGGTCAACTGCCTCGGGCCCAGACCTCAATCTTCGTATAAGCAATGTCGACGAGTCTCCTGGCTTCAGATGTGTTTCGATCGTCTACTGCTAGAATGCTAGAAACCCAAAATACCTAGCAGACCTGGCAGAGGTGTCTAAGTAGGAGGGAAAAAGAGCACAGGTTTCTGTCCCTGTGTAAGGATAGTACGTAGCGCAACACATGCTTCATGGTGTGTCACGATAACCAGGCAGATTGACCACGAGCTGCGACCCGCTGGTGTGAGTGAAGAGTTTCTTCGATGTGCTTGATTGGGCTTAGGTTTGGGTGCACACGTCCGCGTAGGTCCTCAAGAGGTCTTCGACTATCGACAAGACTGCGGCGAAACTGCCATTGTTCCTAAACCCTAAAACCACAGCCCTTCTGAAAAGAGATGGCAAGCTCCGGAACCACCGTAAACCCAAATCCTGCTGCCTGATCTTTTTCGGAGTAGAACCCCGATGATACCTGGACTTCGAAGAGGTGTACTTAGCAAAGTTCTCCCCGAATGAATACCTCGATATTCATGCGACGGTGCGCCACAAAACCATGTGCAAATCACGGTGGCCCCTACTAATGATGAGTTGCTTTGGCAGCTGAGCTGGGCTGGCGTTGTACTTTCGGCCGCTGAGACATGTCGTGATTCCTTGCCTGCATCGTGCGAGAGAGAGTCGGGCGGTATACCCCCGAACCAATACATTGGCTACGGCTCAAGCGAAACTTCTTGGCTCGAGCCGTTTCCGCCCGCAAAGTTTCGCAAGGGGGGCAAGAAGGCCCTCTTTGAAGCAACCGATGATCAGATATCAGAATGCGAACATGGATCACATCGAGGAACCTATCTTCGTTAACGAGCCCTTCACTGTTCGCTATCCCTTGACAAGAGCACTTTCGCTGTGCTCTGCTGCCTGGCCTGCAAAGCGCCGCGAGTGAGAGGCATTCCGAAGGGCTCCACGCCTATGCCAGAAGAGGAAGTGAAAAATCTCTTGGCGAAGTTGCAAGGCCAGTGGAAAATCCGTTCTGTTGAGAGCATGAATCCGGCCCTCCAGGCCTGCCAGAAGGTGGTCTCCAACGACAACTATGTCACGTCAGGCTCAAGCCCGAATTCTCCGTACGTCTGCACGAAGGAAACCTTCCATGTCTACAAAGGCCCGAACCAGGAGATCTATTTGGATTTCGTCGGCAGTCAGCTCGTCAAGATGGACTCTGACGGCGGTGAAGTGGAGCTCCACAACGGCTTGGGTTGGAAATGCTCCGGCAGCATGATGGAAAAGCACCGCCCCAACAGGGGATGGTAGCAGCGTAGGGAATGGGAGTTTCCGCGCCAGGGCAACCGGTAGGCCGGTAGGGCTGAGCTTCCATGCGGTATTCCAGGTTCACAAGCATCGTGCACGGCAGGAGTATATGCAGGTGACCTGATCGAGTCTCTTTTCGTCCTTCGAGCTTCAACTTCTCTAACAGCTTGTTCACATACCTGTCGCCTGAGTGCACAAACAGCTGGCCATCTTCACAGCTGTATCTTCATTTCAATAATCTAACTTCTTCTTCTGTGAGAAGGTCCTTCTACTTGAAGGTGCCTCTTGTAATGAGAGGTTCCTCTCTAGTCACTGCAAGCATCGCCTGATTTGCTCGAGTGCGAGTGCTAAAACAACTCACAAACATGGTGAAGCTAAGGTCTGCAGGTCGCTGGCAGGCAGCCGCCGACTGAGAAGGTCATTTCCGAATTGGCCATGCTGGCTACGCGCTGTCACTGTGACTGTGACCTCAAGGCTCGAAAGTAAATGAGTGCAACCTGCTTCGGGGACAATGTAAGGCTCCAGTGTCATCGCGCTGTCTTTTATAAGAACGAAGCGACGCGGGAACTGCAGCTTTAGGGCTTGTTTCGGACGTCCGGCCCCAGCCCGTGACTCAAAAAAGGGCTACGTGTGAATTGGGTTCACAGTCTGTGGTTGGGTACATTGCATACACGGGCTTTCATATTTGCACAGGCTCATTTTGAGCGGCATGAGACGGTTTTCGGTGTTTTGGCAGCAGAGCTTAGCATTTTCGCTGGTGAATCTCCATTGAGGCGCTGCACTTGTTTCACGAGGTTCGTGGCCCAGTACCGACGAGTTTACAGACAGGTGTGAAGTCGGAATGCTCCGCATGCTGCCGCAGACCAGGGACTTGGGGGGTGGAACAACTATGTAGTGCTAAAACTTATTTCCTAGATGCCCTTAGTACAGTCTTGAAATTTTGGGGCCGCCATCGCAAACTCTGAAAAGTCCATCGTAGTGCCTTTACAGAACCCTTTTATAGATCCATTATAGTAACCCTGTTCTGATCATGCAGGCACTTATACGCCCAAAAGCCTGAATCCTCTACAAGAAGCCCTCGAAACTCCTAGGTAGGAGGGAAAGGCCCTTCGAAACTTGATAAAACCAGATTCTGATCAATTTCCTGTGCAGTCCGAGTGATAAGTATACTATACCATATTATTGAGTCCCAGAATTGATCGGCTTGAGGCGTTGTCGGCGCTCGATGATGCCATGCTGGGTCGCCCAATCAGTGCCGCCCTCTGGGCAGCTGACTGATAATACTCGGAGTAGGGTTACCATAAGGGGGTTTATAAGAGTTTACATGAGGCACTACAGAGATATATTGGGGTTTATGAAGGGGGCCTTCATTGTAATAGTAACCCGGTGACCTGATTTGCTGGAGGTGAAGATTCATTGCCTCTGGACGTTCGGCACCTACCAGGGGAACCAAGCACATCTTCAAGTCCCTGCGCGTTGTTGCGGGCACAGTTGCTACAGTTATCATCTTCGGCACCTGCCCGGTTCAGGTGTTCGTAGCCAATGCTGCCGCGAGCTTGGGTAAGTTTCGTGTTGCTGCTGCTGAAGCTGACATCGAGTCTGTGGGGCTGATGTCCTGCCTGCAGATTTGTTTTTTTGGTTGGTTGCTGTTGGTGTGCACCGATGCTTTGGCTATCTTCATGCAACTTCAGAACACCTTGTTCATGTGCTACTGGGCTGCGCAGAACACCGTACGGCTCCATTGCATCTCAGAATTTTTTAGTTTGGCCTCAGCCGCTCGCGGACCCGCGTTCCCAGACTAGAACAGGATAGGGACAGAGACTGCAATGCATACCTCGTTGTTGCGATTCTGCATTTTGTCTTAGTGTGTTGGGAAATTGTCCGCATGATCACCCCACATGCATGTGTACTCATTTCCATCGTTCGCGTTTGCTTGTGCGCCTGCGTGACTTGTAAGGCCATGAGCGCGTGCGAGCGGTCGTTGCAGTGGCAGTGGGCGATGGCCTCGATCAGTCCTCGAGCATTTCGGTAGGTAGGCGTCAAAGTCAAAGAGTGTAAGGTTGACAGCTTCTATGTCCTGGGTATTTTATACTGGAAGTTCAGGGAAGTTTGCGCCTGAACTTGACGAGGCCCTGCAGCTGATGGATGCAGCTTTCTCCAGCCGGCAGCTAGATCTCAGTGATGGGCCCCGGATGGCGTAAGCTTTGCTTCGAGCCTCCGATTCTGACAGCTTCAATGTCGATTAGAGATGACTACAGGTAACCCGGAAGTGCCGTGGTACACTACATGCACGACTGTATCTATGTTTGCATGTATGTACGTATGCATGCATGCATGCATGGATGTATGTATGTACGTATGTATGTAGGTACGTCCGTATGTATGTAGGTAGGCATGTAGGTACGTTGGTATGTACGTATGTCTTTATGTATGCATGCATGCATGTATGTGATTATGTATGTATGTATGTATGTATGTATGTAATTATGTGTCTATGTGTCCATGTGTATATACATTAGCTGTACCATGTTTCACATGGCATGTACGCATGCAAATGCATCCATCCATCCGTCGATCCGTCGCCTCTTCATTTTCCGCCTGAGGCCCAGACACAGTCAGCTTCAACGTCTCTCTGGCATCCTGGGGACAGGGTCAGCCCGACAGCGCAGAAGGTATTCAGGGATCTTGGGCCACTCTTCGGCTTCTGGAAAGCTTCCTTTACCGTATCTCCAGAATTTCTATGAAGCCGGATGGGACATCCAAGCCTGACGCAAGAAAGGCAGCTTTCGGATTCAGAGATTTGGTGGGAAGCTGGACCCTTGGCAAAACATGGCAGGCATGGAGATGCCAGGAGAACATGAGAACGTGAGTCCTGTCCTGTCCTCCTTGTCTCTGGATGTTTGCAGCTTGCATTCAGTGCATCCCGTTTAGGGTTATTGCATGTTGCTATGCGATTCACGGCCCACCATGCAGCCTTGAATGCTATCTGCCATGTGGTGTAGACTGACTAATTACTTGGCCGGAAGCTGAGGCATTTGCGTTTCCTTGGAACTCATCCCACCGGAGAATTGATGTCAAGTCACCAGACCCACTGCTCGCAATGAACCATCAGTGTTACAGGACACCGCAGTTACCCCAAGCCACTAAATCGACCTGGTCAAGCTACATTCGTGCCATGTTTCGCAGTGTGATTCTATTCGAGAGTGCTTATTCTCTGGAGAGTGAGAATGTAAACCCTAAATCCACTAGTGCAGGCTAGGCTTCGAGGGGACTCCCTGCAGTGCGACCTGGGAACAAAACCTGGCCAGAGACCAGAACCATGAGCTCTATAGTATAGGGACTGATTAATTACGAATACTACTTTGGGGCTCCTTATTACAATTATAGGATATATCTCTAACCTTCATTGACAGGAAGGCATTGGCACCGAGCGCTTCAGGTACTTGTGCTCGACTCAGACGTTGTCTATTGCGTGGCTGGGTTTAGGCTTCATTCAGAGTGCATATCGACTGCTGACTGCAGGTATTTATCACGGCTTGTTGCAAACAGCAAGGGGTGTAGGGTGTTGAGCTGGCAGTTGCAAAACGAGTACCATGGATGCCATATCCCTGCTTATATCCCGACTGACAATACGGATTATGATTATTCTAATCGAACCATGTCTACAGCATGCCATTGTGATTTGGTGGCTTTTGTTGGAATAACCCCCTGATTCTTTGCGGGGCAGTGGTCGCATGTGTTCCAGGATTCTAGGCCTCTGGTGAAGAATTCTGCTCCTCAATCTGCATGGATAGGGTGGAAGCGGTCAGTATCGAGGGCAGGTGTGGTTCCGTTGCAAACATGGTTGCCATCAGTTTCAATTTGGCTTCAGGGCTGAAGGAATTGCTTTTGAAAAGGCCCATAATCGAATCAACTTTCGCGTTTATCCGGGGGGGGGGTGAAGCTGTTTTCATGTTGCTTTTGTTTGGGCACACGGACCGCGCCTCGTGGCCATTCGGCTCTGAAAGCTTGGGTACTTCACGAAGTAGGATTGTACCCAGAGCACCTGCTGAGAGCAGACCTCCGGACTCTGAACTCCGCAGCAAAGTCAACCAATGCACTTCTCACCGAGACTACCTTCCTGGCCAGATACAAACCCTGATCCACATGCCACAGGCAGTCCTTACTTTAGTGCCGGAGGTCAGCAAACGTTTCACAGCCCCTCGATTTTACTGATTCTGAGGTTGTCCCAGGCCTCCGGCAGTTCTTTTGGGACGATGGGGCGACGACGTGCCTTCTGTTGACACGTGTGTATAAGTGATGTTTGATGGTGCGAAGGACACGTATGTATGCCATGACGAATGGGTGCTTACCTGAGACTTGACGCAGAGAATGCGGTTCTCAAGCACACTTCGTTGTTGCACTTTCCTGGATACGGCATGAGGAACTTGAATTGGAAAGACAAGGGCACGACGAGCGATAATTCTGGGTAGCTTCTGGTACGAGTTCGATTGCTCCAAACTAATTAGCAAGTGCAGTCCTCGTTCCCTTTATTATAGTGCTGCGTGCAAATGGCGAACAATGCCTTCCAATTTCCAAGCCAGTTCCTGATTGTGTTTATCACATCTATCGCTGGGATCCTCTAACCTATAAGATAAACCAGGAACCACGTTCGAGGATCGAGGTGCTGCATCTCGTTTGCTGTTGTGAAGACGTCTAGATTTCCAGCGTGCCCTCAGCACAGATGCACGATGAAGTGAGCGCCGGAACCCTGAAGACCCCTCAACCCTTCCTAAACCCTGTAGGCTCTCGAGAATGGGAGTGGTTGAAAAATGCAGGGGAGCGTAGCACTAAATCGATGCGGCAACAAAAACGTTCGCAGAAAGCGGGCTCTTGTCAGGCAGGCATGGAGTTTGCCGGCAGCCCAAAGCAAGAGACCTTTGCCTATGCAGAAGCTGCTGCGTGGCAGCACTGCCTGTTGTGGCTTCATTCTCGATTTAGGGTTTGGCTTTCGGGAAAATCTGTACAGTAAACAACGGTTGATGCAAACGTCATTCTATCGCTACCACTGCCGTGACAGGGGTGACGAGCAATATGTTCTGTTCTAGTCCGGTACCAGGACGAGGAGCCAGGAGCACTTGTCGTCGCTAGTGCTGCTTGTAGACGAAGTTCACAATGTTGCGAGAAAACTCGTGCTTGTCGCGTGTATTCCCGGACGTGGCATGATTGTGATGAAGGTAACCTTTTTGAACCCATCAGCTGAGTCCCAGTACAGAACTAGCTTGTTGATTGGTGTTGCCAGTTCTGCATGTTTCTGCTAAAGCTGCAGCGGCTCCTGCCGGTTTTCACCATAGGTGTAGTGCTGTTTTGGTCCTGTTTCGAGTTCGTTCGCGCCTATGCATGTACTCGACATATCCGAGGTCGCCAAGAGCCGAGCTCCCAGTGATGGGACGTGAGCTGTGGTGGGGCAGTGGTCAGAGCCCGCTGATGAGTATGGCGATTTGACGATTACTATTGCCTTGCTGAGATATAGCTTCTGTGACGGTAACGACGATGGCGGCAAATATCACTAGCATCACTGCCACAGCTTCTGCCGTCACGTTACTAAGCACAGCAGTTACCACTGCTGCTCTGAGTTCTGTTGCGATTTACTCTCTGCTGCAACTATGACTACGACGAAGACGACTACCACTCCTAAGAAATCGCCACCTAGACCAGACGGCAGCTATGTGATAATTAGCGGCATCATCGGCTGCATGTCGCCATTACAAATGTAAAATAAATTAAGCGTCAAGCGCGTCACGCGCTCACCTGAAGCTAAGATGCAAATATACGATCCTAGCTGACGTCAGACCCCGATAGTCCAACGACCTCCCTGCTGTTGACTTGCATATCGAGGCATGCACCTGCTGCTAGAGACCATGGAGCAACGCTTCCAGGACCGATCCGTCGCATGGTGTTTGCTCGACTCCTCCAGTTCAGAAACGTCGCACATCAGGCCTACACTGTCTTATAGCCAGGGACTACCTGTGATATAATCAGCCCGGTAGCCGACTTGCAAGAATTCGCCCTTTCTGAAAGATCCGGCCTGGACGGACCATGCCCGATCAAGGCTCCGCAAGTCTTCCGACAGCACCATCCCAAGAAGCAACTGAGAGAACAGCTTGCATGCGAACCACAATGATCGGTTTCCGTCGGTTATGGCGCTACTTCTCCTCCATCTCGGCCATTCCGATCAGTGAGTCTTTAAGAAGACCTCGAGGTGTACTTGTCCGTACCATCGTCTCTGTAGTCAACATTTTCAGCATGATTATCCGTGCGTCTCGATCACTACCATGATGACGCAGGTCGCCGATGACGGAAATAAGAATCTCTTGACAGGTAGGATGTATGTATGTATGTATGTATGCCTGTATGTGCATGTGCGTGTGCGCGTGTATATATGATAATATATGTACAGTATGGATGTGTGCACGTGCATTGCCGGATCTTGGTAGGTGCACGTGCTTGTGTAGATGCAAATGTCAAAACCTGCAAATCCTGCTGCCTCCCTGCAGGGGATGTCTTCGACCACTGGAGCCATTTTCCCCAAGGACTTGTGCAATCCGAGGTGTTTCCTGCATACACAATGTAGTTCAAGTTTGCACAGCAGACAAAATGAGAAGTGGATCGAGGTTTGAATCAGGACCCGGATAGTCCGATAGCATGCAAGCCCGCTCCAGCTCCAACGCCAGAACGAACCAGGCTCTGGAATGAAGCATCTCGAGTTCACGAGTCTAGTCCTGGAGAAGGCAGACAGGATGAGGACGCGTCCTTACCCTCCGTGAAACCACGGACAGGAGCTTCAGAAATCGTGTTGGGACTTGAAAACGCTCCTGAACACCTATACAATGCAGCAGCCTGCCTGCAAGATGGGAGTGCTGCTCAGTGGTACCAGGGCATTGTGAACCGTTACCCTGCAGGCGCCGCTGTGCTCTCGCAGCAGTAGACAGTAAAAAACCACCCTCGCACAAAGCATGGTGACAGCTTGTTCTTCTACTACTGTGAGTTTCTACTGCATGTATTGCTACTATGAGACTGTTCCTTTGGCAGCTGCTTCCCGTGTTTTTGGAGAGTTCTTGGCAGGAAAGTCCAAGCGGGGTGTCTCGTGCGCACGAAATAAATCATGTCGCAGGAATTCAGCAGCGCTGTTAGTGCTAGACGGGAACCTTTCCTTCCATCTGCAACCACATGGAGTCTTTGTATGAAGCTGATACGCTGAGGCTAGAGCGACAGAGAGCCAGCTCACCAAGTGCGGGCCCAGGGCAAGCGGAGAGCATAATATAGGGACCTTAATAATTACCTATGCTACTTTGGGGGGTTCCTTGTTATAATTGAAGTACCATGGGCCCCCAAACCCTATTCCAATTAAAAATAAGACCGCGTTATTAGCCATGGAGTTTGGAAGATCGGCATTTCCTCATCATCCTTCCGGCACCTGCGCGCACCTGCAGAAGCCTGTCTTCCTCGAAGTTGTTCGTCTTCTGTATGCATCTGTGCTGGTGGGCGATACGGTCGTGAGTATACCACTCAGCAAAAAAATATTAGCAGTCTGCATTCAGATGTGCTCATGCACACTGGTAAGACTGGTAGACCAACTTGTGGCCTAGTTGCGTGCGTGATGAAAACATGGTTTTATGTAGTTGATGGATGGCCTTGTTCATAGTGCCCTTCTGTGTATCCCATTGAGTGGTCTTGTTCAGGAGGCCATTATCGCTCCCATTGTTTGTGTCAGCACAGTAGTTGCTGTTTTGCTGCAGGCCGCGGCAAGTTTGGAATGACCCTCCCACGCCGTCAATTCGCATATTCTGAGTAAAAAGCATGCGATCATTTTTGCATCTGCACTGCGTCGGAGTGGAATGCAGCACAACACGAGCTTCTGAAGCTCACCTTAAATCCCTGAACCCCAACCCTGAACCTGCCCGAGTCTGGCCGTACTTGTCCTAATTGCGAGAGCGTAAACCTTGACGCTTAGATTCAGGCCCACCAGCAGAAGATGCAGGCCGTGAGGGAGGGCAAAGCTGTTTGGGGTCATTCTTGGGCCACTTCCAATATTTGTTTTGCTGGTAAGCCCTTTCAACAGTGGCCGAAGACTGGCTGTGGTCCCTAAACCCCTTAACAGCTTCGCTTGGAGAGCCCGAGTCATAATTTTCAGCGATTTCGAAGATGTCCCGCAATGGTTCTCACTAGGCCTCGGGATTATTCACAAATTCGTATTCTTGAAGAGCTAAGTCACAGCTAAGTTGATGATGCAGAGGTAATGATAAGGGCTTTAGGGCTTCGGGTTCAGATTTCGCCGATTCCCAGATCTTCACGCCTACGAGCTGTGAGCTCATTTGAGATCTAACGAGACATCCAAACTTCGTGGGCAACTCGCTCGTTCTCAGCCTGAACCCAATAGGCTGTTTGAGCCAAGAGTTCAGAATTACAACAAATGTACTGTTATGTATGTGTGTGTGTGCATATATATATATATATATATATGTGTATATATAGGGATATATATATATATATATGTACATATATACATACATGCATACATACGCACACACACACACACATCTTTGCACACGCGCACACACACACACACGCCTATACCTATAATATGCATAAATACGTAAATATTAATTACATTCATACATGCATACATACAGCCATACATGTGTACAGACCGCATGTATGGATGTGCAGACAGGTGAGTCTACCAGGGCTGGCCCAATCTCTAGACCTTGAGCTGCACGATTCTTGTCATGATCCCAAAGCCTACTCCCCAAGGCCTACAAGGCCGAGGCTGAAGCCTTCAATCCGAAACCCCTACAACCTAAACAACCGAGGCTGATAGTTGATCAATAGTTCTTGGACCCGTAAACCCTACCCTGAACCCTAAACCCTAAGCGGCTGCTCTTTGACAGTGGAGTTAGGAGTGTACACCTGCACTTCTAGCTGAACGGTCTTCTTGAGTTGACTTGTCTGCAACCTTGTCTGGCTTTGTCCGAATATGAGCATCCAAAAACTGTAGTCCCTGATTCCCTCAGCACCGACAGGAGCGCATGGCTCCCCTTCCGATGGAGGATCGCCGCCAGGATCCTCACAGGCCGAAAGTATTGTTGTGTCTGCACTACTCGACTGCATGATGGGGTATTATAGGGGTATATAGGCGTTAAGGTCACGGAGTTTGGGGTGTTCCTCAGGTTTGAAGTGTTGGGGTCTGCGATTTCGGGTTCACTGGGCTTTTCAAGCCTGGCAATCACATGTTGAATACATTCTGTCGCTCTGAGTCTGCAGGTCCGCCACGGAGAGGTGAGCCACGATGACATTCATCCGGAAGTGGTAGGCGCCATGTGATGTTTGCAGACTCCAAAGACGGGCATGTGTTTTCAGCAGCTTTCCGCGTGTACTTGGAACATCTGCGCCGTTTGTCATATTCGCGTGCCCATGTATTTGTTCAAAAGGGCTCTTTAAGTCTTACTCTAAGTCCCGGGCGTAGCCAGCTAAAGCGATATCGACTGCGGACCCGCCGGGCTCGAACTATTGCTGCAATTCGTACCATCTGTAGGATTCGCTGGCGATGCATGCCATCGTGCTGTGCTCGAGGATTGGCCGTGCGAAAAACAAAGCATTGTCATGGGCAGTCGCCGCAATGAAGAGCTAGCTTCGGCTAGCATGGCCTCGGACAGCACAACGTTCCATTCCCATGTCAAAAAACCACTAAAGACGATGTAACGATGTACTTGCCCTTCTCTGCGCGCTGGAGGTAGAGCTACTAAGAAGGGCAGCCAAAGGATTATCTCTCAGACACATTTCGCACTGCGTATTTCTTCTCGTGTTGGCATACCGTGTCTGTTTAGAAGTTTTCTGACGGGTCACACCCCCCTTTCCCTGCCCCCGTCACTACGATCCTCTCTGGGACATGGTATGTTTGAAAGGAGATCAGTTCTGAACCCATAAAAAGTGCGACCAAGCTCTTCAAGAAAATCCTGGTTCAGAAGAACACCAACTCTGTTAGGGACCGATGTTTTGCAGGCAAACCGGTGGTGCAGCCTGCAGGCGCGTCGTTGGTGAGATCCGTTAGAATATAAGCATAAGTGCCTGTCGGTAGGTAGATAGATTTGCAGATAGATAGTTATGTAGCCATATGATCAGCTAGACGGATAGACAGATTCGACAGATCCTGCATGTAATTACACGTACACATACATTACATACATACATACATACATACATATACGCATATATGTGTGTATAGACGTATATATAGATGCGGAAGTGGTTTCTTCTAGAAAGCATGTGAGGTAACACGTGTTAACATGGCCAGGAAAGGCTGGAGCCTATCACCTAAGCTTCAAGGCCTAGCCCAGAAACGAACGGATGACATGTTCGGGCTTTGGTGTTTAGAAATGAGCCTTAGCAGGCCAGGGCCTGCCGGGTCATTGGCAGAGTGTCACAGGACTTTTGCCTCTTCAGGCCAGTCGGCAAAAAGAACGACACTGAAATAATGCTGGGCAGTGTTGAAAGCCGCTCCTCCCCCGAACGCCGAAGCTCCTGATTGTTGAGGGTACAGTGGTAGATCAGTTGCTTTCAGCGCAGCCTTTTCTGAGCTATCCCAGTCAGTGCGGAACCCGTGTTGAGTTTCGTTTCACGATATGACCATTGGAGATCGCATGAAGTATCGCTGGGAATACTTAAAACAGCCCCGAGATAGTCTCAGAAAGTTTTCGCGAGCGAGCTCTAGGAGATCGAATCATCATGGAGCTGTTGGAGTGGATTTTTCTTGAAGACTCCTGTGGATGCCAAGAAGCCACGGGCGTTGCTCTTTATGAGTCAGACAGTGCTCGATTGGAGCTCCAAAACTTGACGTGCGACTATTTAGGGTCGAGGGTTTAGAGTTGAGCTCGAATTGGTTCGAAACGTCAGGGCCGTGAGCCTGCTGCTTCTGAACCCCCCAAAGGCCTCCCCCAAAGCCCTGAACCCTCCCGAAACCCCAAATTCCTAAACCCCATAACACGATCGCAGGTTTTCCACAAGATTTCGTCCAAGCGCGCAACCTCAGCAAAGAGCGCAAGGAAGAAAGGCGCCAGGCCGCGAACGCGGGCCGAGACTTGGCAGCATAGCCAAATCGATATGTATAGGGATATATACATATGTGTCCACACACACACAGAGCCCATTTATTGTGTGCCTGTTTATGGCCTTAAATAGGCAGAAACCAGGAGATGCTGCCACAAAGAAGCTTACAAACATGCATACACACATGAATATGTGCGTGCGTACGTGTGTGGATGGGCCGTTGGGTGGGTGGCTGGCTGGCTGGCTGGCTGGCTGGCTGGATGGATGGATGGATGGATGGATGGATGTGTATGTATGGGTATATGGGACATTATGGGACCATCCATCCCTCCATCCATGCATGCATGCATAAACATGTGCTCACACACACATGCATATATATATATGCACACATATACATACACACATGTGTATATATATATATATGCAAAATATATACATATGTACTCGTATATATATATATACAATCTCAATATATATATATATATATATATATATACATACATATATATATATAGATATAGATGGTTGCCTATGTATGCTTTATGTGTTGGCTCACTTCAGACTCTTGTACGGTGGAAAGTACAGGTACAGGATGCATAAATACGCATCGGGGAAGACGAGAGTCATTGTGTGCCGTGCGGGAAAACTCAGGACATTCTTCCTGCCTACCTGAAATGTCTCCATCTCAGCAGCTGTGTGCCATTGACTAGGTTCTTGCTACGGAATTTAACGTGATCATCAACCACAATAACAGGGCTAGATGGTAAATGTTGTTCTTGCTGAATTAAGTTCCTTAGCAACAACCCGGTTCAGCTCTTGCCAGTTTCTTTGTGGTTCTCCCGTTTGCATGGACCGGCAAACGGGGCAATTTTCTTCTTTCGTTTGTGAGCCCCCATCCGGGCATAGTCAACTTGTCGGTGCAAGGAGCGCTTCGCGTGACTCGCGGTAGACGGTAGCTTCTTTGGAAAGCCCGGAGGGGCATGTACTCGAGATTAGGGTTCCGGGGCCCAGGCATGGTAAGACTCGGAGTGGGATAAGGCGGCAGCAACAAGAAAGCCCTACCTTTCAACGCCGCCCCAGCAGGTATGTCGAAGTTGCGGCAAGCATCGGGCTTTTGCAGCACAATCTTCTGGTAAAGCTGATTGCGTCTCAGCCCACAGCAACCCCATGCAAATATCGCCAACATATCGACAAAACGCTAAGGCCGAGGACACATTCCGAAAAAGCGATTTCCATTGCAGCAGAGGTTTTCCGGAGTATCTACCACAGTGTACATGTGTTTATAATCCTTGTTGCTCAGCCTTTCCCACGCGCGGTGCCGAGGACACCACGGTTTCCCAGGCAACCAAAAAAACACGAAAACCGGCGACCCCAACAAATCCACGAGAAGACCGACGCCTCAGGCGAGTTTCAGACGAAAGGGCCAAGAGCGCGGTCAACTGCAGCGAGTTCGCTTATACTAGATTCAACCATTCTTGTCGCCCGCTCCCCACCCGGACACATGCCATAGATCCCTTCAGAGTTAGAGGACCTCTTAAAGTTCGTAAAGTTAAAGGAACCCCTAAAGCAACCCTGCCCGCATACTCTAGTTATGAAGGCCCCCATACTATAGGTCCCTGAAACAGGAACCACTCAAATATACTCCAATTTTTCTGCTTCTGTATTCCAAGTACGAAAGCCCCTCTTTGACCCAGGTCTTCCCTGGTCTGTCCCGGCATGTTTGGTGCCGGCGTTTATGGAAGCAACGGCCCTCAGGCGCTGGCTTCGCGTTTGACGATTCAGGGTTTAGGGCCAACGTGCGAAGCCTTTTGCAAAAGGGACAAAGTTTAGGGTTTTGTGCAAAGCGTTGTGTAGGGTGAGCCTGGCTTGGCACCTGTTTCCACACCATCGGAACACGTCCAAGTTACTAAGGTGATTTAAGGTGAGCCTTATCCATGACTCGATTATGGTACCTCAATTTGACATGGGGGTTTCCGAAAATAGGGGATCCTAATATAGTAACCCAAATGGTAGGATCCTTATTATAAGGACCCCAAAATAAGGTAGGCCTCCGACCCTGCACTTTCTAGGTCCCCCCTAGCACTCCCCGGTTGGCCACAAACTCCTGAAGCACCGCTCACGACGGCGAAACCAAGTTTCTACCGTCGAAGTTTGTGGGGAGGGGAGTAGGTCCGGGAGTTGCCGGCAGAGATTATAGTTTTCTTGCCCCCCTCAATACTTGCTGTGTTGTTTGTCCTCAACTCTGAACCGTTCAACCACCGAAAAGCCCCTTGAAACCCAACCCCTAAACCCCAAACATGACCCCCCTGAACAAGCTTTGTCGCCGCAGTTGTTACTTTCGGCGGGAAAGCTCGGAAATCTCCGTGCAAGCCCGCTCCAGAAGCATTAGAGCAAAAAGGCCCGTCCTGACAAATGACATATCCCCAGTTGCAACTCCAGAAAGCCCTACATAGATGCTTCATACAGCCGGGAATCCTAAAACCCATCATCCCCTTGCCCTGAACTCTGGAATGTTCCGCCCTGCCCTGAACACACCTGATGCACCACGGCCAAGCGATGCACCTCCAGGAGGACGGCTGCTTTCCTTGGTCCGAACACAGGGCCCCTTCAGGCAAATACTCGGTGCTTCCAGCATTCCGAAAAGGTGTTATAAGGCTCATAGCTTGTTCTAGCTTCAGGCTTAGTGTGGCCTTGTGGCCCAATGTGGGGTTTAGTGGTTTACAGTATTGGAGATATTGAGCGCTACGTACGTTTTAGGAGCCTTTCGCCTCGAAGGGGCCCCGCGCCTTTGTGTAGATTTTTGCTGAGGGGACTGGGTTGCTGGGGAGAGCTGATGACGTCATGGTTGCCTACATTATTCTGGTGCTGGTACACTCTAAACCTTCGAAGGTTTTAAAATTTTAGCTAGTTCATGGGGGGTCAACAGCCTAAGCCTTTACAATGCGAGCTATGCTTCCTCCGTCTTGTGCTCACCCTGACTGAACGCCTGACGGCGCAAGCCCTAAGCCTAATTCCATCTATCTCCCCTAGATTCAAGAGCTTATTCTCAAACCCTTTAGTATAGCACGCTTTATAATTAGGTCCTCGACGGAAGGCGCCAAAACCGCAAAACCATACTCCAAGCCTTGAGCGCACAACTCCAGGGCGTAAAGGGCCTGATGAAGACTTACATAGTTACCGCGATTTGTAACATAAGTGTTTGACAGAATAGTTTGCAAGTTCTTTGGGTCCTTAGCAGTTGAGCTATGTTGAGCTTGCTTTGTCTCAGGGCCTGATGTTTTTGCCCATCGCCTTTGGCCCTGATGTTTTTGGCTTTCCCTGGTCAGCCTTCTGTTGGTGAGCGTGGCCCTCTGAATGAGGGAGGGTGGGCAGGGGTTGTGTTTGCTTTCTTCACCCAGGCCGACTATGGATAGGAATGGATGTGAAATTCCTTTACTGCTATTGGTATCCTCATTGTGGCTTGCGGCTGCTTCAGCATATAGGGTTTTCAGGTAGCCATGATAACCCGTTTGCGTAAACCCGCTGGTGTTTGCCAGCCTACTGAAGCTCGGATGCAACCTGTGACTGGGCATAGGTAGTCCAAGCTACAAACCCTTTGGAGAGTTGTTTTGCTCGCCCCCATAAGGCAACCGGATTGTGGAGTTCAAGGCAGGTATCCGGAGTTCAAGATCCCCCGACCTTCGCAGGCAGAAAGTACTATTACAACAGCGCCACCAACGTCTCCACATGGGACAAGCCGGGTGACAAGCAAGCAAACGAAGACGAGGCGGATGAGGGCCTTACTGAATCTTAGGCTTGGTCGTCACTGCGTTTGCCACCATGAAGTTCGAGTTGCTCCTACTTCCAGTTTTTATATATTTCCCCACGAGCCAACCAGCAGCGTCTTACTGGTAGCTTTCGGGCTTAATTATGGAGCAGGAAGTGGTTCATGTTTCACAGCCCCCAGTGAGCCCAATTGGAGACAACGGCGTGTCCTTGACCCTATAGTCATGGACCTCATGATTTTGTCATGATGAGCTGTAGAAAACCGGTAACAAAACACACCATGATTCTGGATGTCGTAACCTTTTCGCACGCAGAAGCTCTCATGGTTTCTGTTGATGACAGACACAAACATGCTGTTACAACAGCACCAGGCCGACATGATATATTCTCGGCCCATCCTCGGCCATTATATACGGAATGCAATCATGCAAATCCCGGGTTCGAGGACCGCCAAGAATGCTAAGATTGGTTGTGCGGTTGAAGATACCAGTTCCATGCGTCCAACACAGCGGCAGGTGTCACTGCATGTTGGTTCCTGTCTCTGTGGCTGCTGCTGTGGTTTTGTAGATGTAGGTATATTCACAGCTCATGCTCTCGGCTGCTGTAGCTGCGTTTCGCGGGTTGTTCCAAGGAGCCACAAGGCTCCGCATCCATGAAACGACCCAAATCCCTGATCCCTCCCCAGGGTGCGGTGGTGGCCGTTTCGAGTGCTACCTGGTCGAATTTCATCCTTGTGCAGGGCCTTGTGGGACCGTAGCGGAAAGACGCATTCTAGGTCCCTAGGCTGTTGGCTTTAAACGTTATACAGTAATAATAGTAATAATAGTAATAGTGGTAATAATAATGTAAGATGAGCTTCTGCTTCTGTCATCCTGCCGGCGACCCTTCGAAGAGCAGAACAAAGAGCACCAAAACCCGGTCTCGGCATCCAAGAATCATAACTTCAAAGGCCCGTCTGCAGGTTCCACAAACATGTATGTATGTATGTATGTGTGTGTATATATATACACATATACATGTATACACCTGCTTACATGTCAACATGATAGCGTACATGGATACATGCATACAGACATGACTTAAGTATGTTTCGACTCAAGTATATCCCATAGCCTGATGCTAGTTATCTCGGCCTCTGGAGCGGGCAGAAAATCTGCAGCCATCCCGCATCAACCCCTTGCGGTAAACACCCATCAGGAAAGGTGGAAGGAGCATGTCAGGGCGCCTTTGAGCCTATGTGTGTGTGTGTGTGTCAAGGGTGCAGGGTGGTCATGTGTGCTCAGCATGGTACACCAACAATGGTTGTTCTGGGGTTCACGGCCTTTCTCCATCCCACACTCGCTCCAGCTTTCCGGCAAAGGTGCAGTCCCCACATCACACAATTTCTTGACCCATGCCCTTAGTTCCCAGTATGCTGACGGGAGCTTCGAAGCCCACACATCCCACTCGGATGCCCTCACACAGAGTTCTCAAATCGGAACCCTGCCGCAACCTACGCCCTGCTATGCGGGCTCGTCCTTGCGAAGAGGGAGGCAAAGAAACCCTCAGTTCTTGATCGACTCTTGGTCACCTACAGGGCTTCTGGACGCTTAACTGGAGACGGAAAGAGCTTTAAAACAAAAAGAACACTTGGGGAAAATCCCCTCGACCACCAAACCCCAAACTTCAGACCACCAAAAGCCCGAAACCTTCTCACCCTAAACCCCCAAACCTTAAACCCTGAATCCTCACATCCTTACCAAAAACCACCTAGAAGACCCTAAACCCGAAAGCCCCAAACCTTAAACCCGTAACTCCTGGAGTCCAAGGAGAAGTCACCCAAAGCTCCCGGCCTTCGAGCCGTGAGCTCTTCACGAAGCCTCAGAGGTCGGCCCATAAGGCTAATTAATGGTTTAGGGCTTATAGTATAGGGTTTAGGGTTTGAGGTTTAGGGATTAGGGTTTAGAAATTCTAGTTTGGGGTTAAGTTGCAGTTTAGGGTCGAGGGTTTAGGGGTTGGGGTTTATACAACTAACCATCATAGTCATACTTATCGCTGTTAGGTGTTAGAGTTTATAAGGGTAACAGCAACCAGAATGGTTTTCACAGGGGGTACTGGGTGGGTTATATTACAAGGATTCTGTGAAGGGCTTGCTGCATCGCGGTCCCTGCTCAAGAAGCGGGTTTGTTGAGGGTTTCGGGTTTGGGAGTTTGGGGCTGAGGTGATGTAATGCATGAACCTCAAATCAAAGCCCGACATTGGTGACGGCGATCAAAAACGGGGTTTGTGTAATTGGTGGAAGCGAACTGTTGCCTTGGAAGACTCGTCTTGTGATGTGGGCTCTAGGCTGTTCGGAACTTGAAGGTGCAGGCATTCAGCAGGGGAGCCGTGAAGGATGTCGGGGGTGCGCTCTTTCCATTCGACGGATTTTGAGGTCTTGACTAGGTTCGGTTTGGAAGCCAATGGTTCTATTACTTGCTCATGTCTGAGGTTACCTTGAAGGTGGCTCTCTCGCAATTATGCGAGAGCTTGAATGTACTGGTATCCCGACGGGTCTTGGTTTCCCTACGGCTCCTGTGCACATGTACGGGATGTCTTCGCGCTGTAAGCTTGCTTCCCCCAGCCTCTTCACATATGTCCTACTTGACCTCTTTCGGAAAGCTCGACTTTCACACCTGACAGGACACATTGAGTCGAAGAGCCCTAGCCGATATGGTGGCCTGCCTGCATCGAGCCAGACCGATGCTGAATGTATGCAAGTGCATGGGCCAGGGACTGCAGGTAGCCCAAACCTGCAGAGGATCCGCAAGCCGTGGCATTCATTCAGCCGGTCTTCAGGAAGCATGTAGTGCAGTGACACATCCTCCAGAAGGCCGTGTCTTATGCAAACGTCGAGAGCCTTAGCCCCGAGCTTGTCCACCCTTCACCTTTCCGTACCAAGCCATGTCACTGCTTTGCATCTGAGGACATCTTCGGAATGACGTCCATGGCCGCAAAGGGGATGTTCAGTACTGTCGGGGTGCCACGATCCCCCGGGTCCACTAGGTGTGCGGGTTTAGGATAATTCCAATGTATTAGTGTAGGTTAGGTATTCGGGAGTACAGTTTTTCATTGTTTGGGTATCTGGACATGCAGGGGATGGATCGCTGTGGTTAGTCGGGATCGTTCTGCAAGAGACGTCCGTGCATCCTATGTTTCGCGGGTCAGACTCTTTTGCAGATGACTGAAAAATGCCAGAAGACGCTTTCAACGTGTCCGAACCATGACGGATATCTGAGGCTGCTGGAGGCGGCGGCGCAACCCATGGAGCCTTTGGTGTAGCACAGTGACTTTCTCTTTCTGGTGTGGCGGGTTGTCTTCTCGAGCTCGTGAAGTTGGTTTCTGGCATTTATGCATGTGGCATCATTCGGCTGAGGATGCTTGATCGATCCACGCTGGGGTACGAAGCTATTCTGGGACTTCTTCGCGACTTGGGCTGCAGATGCATTGCAGCATGGGATGCACGCGAGTCCTCCACTGGCCTAGTGATGTTTTTCCTGTGTAGGACTCTTTTGCAACAAGCTGCAAGGTCATGTTCGTTGTCCTGGCCGACGCATTGATCCTCCCTTTCCAGCTCGCATTCAAGACACTTTCCTCTGCATCGCAGGTCACAGAAAGTTGGTTCTTGCAAGGCATTTGGGCTAAAGGCTTAAAAGACTGTGAAGCGGCCAATTCTGGAATAAAGGCTGGTGCCATTGAAGATAAGTAGAAGTAGTTGCGAAGTTGGCCGTGGTGGCAAACTTGTTGCTTTGTCTTAATGCTCAAACAGCTGCATGTTGTTAGTCATTCTCGATACCGAGGCTTTCTGCTCAGTTCCTTTGGTCCTTTTACCCGGATGACTTCCCAAGGCTGCACACAGCGTTTCCTCACACTGACTGAGGAATGACAAGCAGGACGGCTTCGACGAATTTTGGTTTTGGTGGACAACGATCCTTTTTGGTCGGGACCTCAACTTTGCGTGTGGCTGCACGTCGCCATCACAGAAGAAGCGCGTACAGCAGCGAGTACAAACCCGAGTCAATCCGTGCTTGGCATGTACAACTGACCCATGCAATGGCCCAGTTACTCATAGTTACAGTGTATGGGTTCATTTGCCTACCCACCAGTCTGCGAGTCACGAATCGCCGACTTCCTGACCCGGCGCTCAAGACCACATTTCCGTCGCCAACCTGCTGCCACGACGCACGCTACCTCTAGATGTTCGCATCAGACTTGTGCTTTGTTCGTGCTCCAACTATGATTCGGCACAGGACATCAAACGACGGTGGTTGTCAGCATGAAAACAAAATCGTGAGTGATGCAGTCGTGACAGAAGAATGTCACGGCCATAGCCTATAGCCGTCGTCGAGATTGGTCATACGTTCCTGGTCATCACCACCACCACTACTGTCTCGAGCAACATCCGCATAGTGTATTGTGACTTTTGGTTTCCTCTGTATTGTCATTGCAGACTCAAGCGCCTCCCCCTTTTCCATTTGGCAGCTTTCTTGCACCCTTTTCATTTACTCCTCGGTCATGGGGCATTCCAACTGTGCCCCACAGACAAGGGAGCCGATGTGCCTTGGAGAGCTTGTTTGGCTTTGTTTACTGAAGCTTGGCCTCAGCCGACTGCTCGCCTTTGCTTGCCCGCTCATGAGTGCAGTCGGTCAGATGCTCCAGCAGTTCACCCTGTCTTGTTAGTCAATACTTGACCATGCTTCGGGGATAGCTTGTCGGTTCTTTCGCACACAGGCATCGACATCGTTGCCAACTTCAACACGGCGATCCAAGTCGATGATGATGGCAGTCGGCCAGATGCGTTGATCCGCGACAGGAGGGGCTTAGGGAGACTCTTAGCGGTAGGGCTAAGACTAGGGGCCTAAATAATTACCTTTTCTACTTTGGGTGTTGTAGCTATGGTATAGTGGGCCCCAAAACCGTATTCTATTTATTAAGGCCCCTACACTCTAGAGCCCTACTATAGATCCCTTTAAGGAACCCTTTAAAGGGAACCCTATTCTAATTATTAAGACCCCTAAGTTAAGCTTCGGATCTGAATCCAAAAGGGCCGAGCTTCATCGTCGAGGATCGGACTTCTGCAAAACAAGCTTGCAGTTACTGGTAGCGACTACTACGGTTTCAAGATACTACTTGGTTTAAGGTTTAGGGTAGGGTTTAGGGGCTAAGCCCGAAGCTCCAGCCTCCAGCATCACGCTCTGTCCCTAGCCCTCTATCCGCCAACTGCGAAGGTTTGTCTGTCTAGTTCCGTAGATGTATGGCATACCCATAGGCTCCATAGTAGTTAACTTAGTGGTTCCTTTTTGGGAATGCCATATAGGATTCTATATATGAACCCCAAAAAGGAACTACTATGGAGCCTCTGGGTATTTGCTCGAGATCCTACGAAGCTACGCCGCTCTGAAGGTACTCGTAAGGACCCGCCAAAGAATCCTAATTTGGAGAGCTTCCGCCCTGAGCCCCAAGTTCCCCTACAAGGCTTTCAGTTGGATAAAGGACCTTCAACAAACGAAAACAAACAAGGCTTCCCAGCTGAAACTGTCAAGGCGAATCTTTGTTTGATGTCTTCTTGGAGTTTATGCGGGTGATTGATACTTCTCCTACCCAGATTTCCGGGAGGATCTAGAAAGTAGATCCCCTAATTTGGGGCCCTAAACTACTAAGGGTACCATTAAGGGATCTACTTTTTGGATCCTCCCGGGGGTCTGGGTACCCGACGCCCCCAACTACCTGGCACAAACCCGAATTTTGGGAGTTTCGCGGGCCAGACTCCATCACAAGGTGAAAGGACGTGGCAGCTCCCTCCGAAACACGAGACGGGGTTCTCCTTGCTCATGCATAAAATATAGGGCCTTTGATAGGGTTTTGACAGTTTTAAGCAAGTAATCGCTCCCTTGGCAGGCGAGCCATCGCCCTTGTCTACGCCTCTTAGATGCAGTTTGATTGATGGTTCTGGCATCAGAAGAATGGCTGAAGCTTTGAATCAATTCGGGCCCATCACTCCGTGAGTACACTAGTGCCGCGAACTCTCGGCGTTCTCAAACCACGTTCCTAAACCCTAAACCGCGTGAGTGCTGAAACCCTACGCCTCTGAAACCCCTAAACCCTAAACCCCTAAACCCCTACCCCGTCTCACTCATCAGACCTCGAACCACATGCCTCGCCTGGATTGTCCGAGTGTGAGCGCCGAAACCCCTACCCCAAACCCCGAAACCCTAAACCCCCAACCCAACCCCTAAACCCTTAACCCTGTCTTCTCGATGGATCACACTTGTTACTCCCATTTTCTGAGGCCCGAGGTTGGTTTGGCATCGACTTCTTTAGCACCGCCCTGCACCCAGCACCAGGGAAGATGTCTGCAATACAGCAGGCTACAGGGGCATCGGGGCACTTTAGGGTGCGAATTATTATATTGTTATGATTATTATTACGTGAATAAAGTTTTCATATTATTGTTATTATTATTATTGTTGTTATTGCTGTTCTTCTGGTTTTTGTTTGTAACGGATAATTCCCATCAGCAGGAATACTGTAAGTATGACCGACGTTGCCAAGAAGGCGAGCTACCCCTGCTTGTGCACTTTGGGACAGAGCGTGCATGGGCTCGGCCGCATCCGATAATTTCATAGAACGTCGGGTTCGAATTTAGAGCTTTGGGGGTTACGCACTAGTGTTGATGATGATGATGATGATGACAAAACCGCTGTCTTGCTGGCAATGGGACGTTGCCGTTTATTTCTTCTACACTCCATGACCTCACGGAGTGCAATAGCCGTCACTTTGTTACTATAGCAGTCGTGGTAGTTGCGCCTGTTGCACCAGTAGAAGTGGAGCCGGTTTGGTCGAAGAAGGGAATCGTGGCGGCAGCACTGGTGGCTGCGTCAGTGGTGGTGGAGGAGGAGGAGGAGCTAGTCGCAGTAGCGCCAGCAATAGCAGCAGCAGTAGCGGCAGAGGTAGCGTTAGCCATAGCGGTAGCGGTAGCGGTAGCGGCAGCAGTAGTAGTAGTAGTGGTAGTAGCAGTAGTAGTAGTAGTAGTAGTAGTTGTAGTTGTTGTAGTTGTTGTAGTTGTTGTAGTTGGTGTTGGTGTTGTTGTTGTTGTTGTTGTTGTTGTAAGTAGTAGTGGTAGTGGTGGAGGTAGTGCCAGTGCTAGTGCTAGTAGTACTGGTAGTACTCGTAGTGCTAGTAGACTAGTAGTACTAGTATAGCACTGGTCGTAGCTGTAGTACGAGCAGTACTGGTAATAGTAGTAGTAGTAGTCGTCGTCGTCGTAGGAGGTGACATTCATCAGCAATTGGAACATGCTCGCGTTGCACCCTAGGCCTAAACACTAAGCCCAGGTTCCGTGGCCGCGCTTGGTCTCAATATTCGCAGGAGGAGAGGAAGGCGGAGCACCGGAATGACCGGAAGCTTTGTCCGGTCACCTTTGTGAGTATTGCTGGCTGTTTCGGTCTGTTCAGTGTTCGGCACTACGAGACCCAGTGTGAGCAGCTGAGTAGCGCTAAATGTGCCTTTTCTCCCTATGAACCAACATCGTTGCGGCTGTTTTTTGTTTTTCTTGGTGGCAGTGTAAGCACATAGCATGATGAGGTAGATAATTTGCATTCTTCGTATCGCCTGCACATCAGAATTCGACTTCCTTCGAATACTGTGAATGTATGCATGGAGCCTGCGAAGCGAACCTTCATCGCAGAATGCATGTTTCCTTCTTCGGTCCTTTTCCTCGCGAGTCCTATGCCCGGGTTTCTTGCAGCGAAAACAACAGCATCGTCGAATTTCAGGCCGGGTTAGGTAACAACTGGAGGTTGGCGGCTGCATCTTCCAAGGCGATGGTTGGCATGCGGTTTCTCGCAAGCTTTGGGCAGAACAAGCATGAATCAACGAAAATCATTCCCTGCGCCGCTCGGGGGCATAGCTGCAACATGCTGGAACCTATCTTCACTTTTACTTACGTCGTTTGACGCCGCCTCCAGAGCCGGACGTCATCAAAAGTGTCAGCCGTGAGCCTACACCGACCGACGGCTGTCAGACCATGCAAGCCCAAACCTGACAAAATGTTACTAGACACATACCCCTGCCGCTGCCCCGAAGCGTAGCCTGTAAACGCCCTCGCGGCGATTGTCAGGTGGCGGCTCCACTCAAGCAGCAAAGCTGCTGAAGGCTCGGCCACCTGGGTTTGGAGTGGTTGTGACATTATCGGGCTAAGAGACACTTCGGGTTGAGAGCTTATCGGCTTAAGACCGGTTGTGGGTACTGCTTCGAAGGTCATTATATAAACTCCAGAGGCTCGCCGGGGGAAGCCATGATATCCTAAGGTTCGCGCACGGCCTGGGTTGGGACGGCGTATTCAGTTCGGTTTTTCTCTCAGGCTTGTTTACATTGTCTTCATAGTTGAGGCTTATTCCTAAGGAGTGCCTGCAGGGAGCAGGAACAGGAATTCAGACGAGCGATGAGGACAACGATAGAAAGGGTTGAGTTTGAAGACTTCGGCATCAATGCGAAGGTCAAAGCCTGGGAATGTCGGGCGAACAAGCCGGAACGGCATAAAGCCAGCACCCTCGACCCTGCCAGTGCTGCAATGTGTGGGCTTTCTTTGAACCTTATTTTTCAGATCCCGTATTTGTTTATGTTGGCGCCTGGCCCCTCGAATCCAGCAGGCCCGAGGATTGTATCCCGCAATCGGCTGAGCCCGCTGTCTCGGAGCCTGCCGGCAACCACCCGGCACCAACAGCAACACATGAAAAGGATCAGAACAGTGCTATTAAAATTACTAGGAAGCTTGCAACAATGACAGCCGTAGTGATCTTGGCACACGAATAACAACGGCCGCCATCGTCACCACGATGGTAGTCCACTGATTTAGCTGTGGTTTCGCAACAGCTGAAGGCACCAGACCGACACCTTATGGATCGCAAGCTATGTTGCGAAACTCTCACGACTAACTAAGCAACGATAAAAAGGTGCAGTATCACAAGCGTTGCTGCTTCTTTTTTTGCTTTATAAATCGTCGCTACCCTAAATCCTCGAAACGAGTAGCCAGTCTAAGTTTAGTTTCAATCATCCGATCCATGAACACAAGCCTCGCCTGGATTGTCCGAGTTGTGACCGCCGAAGCCCGAAAATCAACTACTTGTAATGTGTATAAAACGATCAAGCACCCCCCCATATTGCAGCAAAGATGCTCGGCACATCCACGGCTCACTTACACCAGCATTGTGCGCATTCAGCAAGTCGTTTTCGAATTTGCTGCGCAGGTGGTGAAGTTTCTGCGCCTGATGAGGCTGATGCGGATGTTGCTCGGCCGAATTAGCCTTTGCTCCTGTCCCTGCGTGCCAGTCGAATTTGCAAACAGTCCGATGTGCAAGAAGGCTGTTCCAAGCGAGGTTTGCCTCAGACCTGTACCTCTACCGTATCTAGGCTTGAGATCTCACACTCTATAACTTGCGAAAGTTCGGTAGCATCCCAGTTTTCGCGGCGATGCACCCGGACCCCAAACCACCCATCCGGGCCTGGATGCTCCTGAGACACCGCGGTTAGGAAAACACAGACTGTCAGCCGGGAGACGTAGGAAGTAGACCGGAGCAACCCGCGCAAGTCTGCCAGGAATTATCCGTCCTTCGAACACCGTGCTGATGCCTGGCCCGAGCGTAGGACCTACTGAGAAAGTTAACAACACACCGTGCTTGTGACCAGATATCCAATGGCCCCGCGAACGGCCCAACAAGGCAGCAACGGCGGCCGCAATATGTACGGTAGGTACAGGAGCAGCAACAACAACGCCAGCAGCAGCGGCAGCAGCAACAACAACGCTGACAACAACCAGAGACAGGCGTAACAGGATGAGAGCCGTCTGCATCACTATGGCCATCAGCATCACCATCATCATTTGTTGTATCATTCATGCGCAGGCCTTCAGCCTGTCAACGCCATGAACATGTGAAGCTGGATGAGAAAAGCACCTGAGGCTCCGGATGGCGAAGCTCCGCCCCTTGAGCACGCATTCAAGCGTTCTGAAGTTGAGAGTTTTGGATGTCGCCTTGCTGAGTGTGGCTTTACGCCGACTCCTCAGCCGTACTCTGTAAACTTTAGCCCTTACATAGGCTGCTTCGATCAGTCTTTTTTCGCCCAGCTTCATCCGAGTGGAAGTGCTGAAACCCCGATGCTTTGTCGGGTTCGGGATCTGGTGAGAGACTCAGCATATCCAAACTCCGGTATTTTGCCATCCCGCCTTTCAGCCCTCACGTGGAGCATCATCGGTGGAAGCAGGCATGGTGCAAGCACTATACTGCCTACACCAGCGAATGCGTGCAAGAACGCGGAGCCGTAGCAAAGCGAGCAACGGAGCAGAATGCTGAGGAAAGCTTTGGGAGCGTGTTGAGGACGAGATTGGCTCCGTGCTGTTGGTGCAGCAACTTGTCCAAGCTAAAATACCTAGGACCTAGAAGCCAGATTGCCTTTGTCAGGCCCAACACTCGAGCTGAAGGGAGGCTTTGCCGGTTCGTTTGCGCCGGGCTGCCGGTGCGATCTGTGCTCAGGTCGATGATGTTGGTGCGCATCCTCGTCATCGTGGTTGCCATCTGCACCTGGGGCAGAAGTCAGATAATGTTTAACAAGCCGCACCATGACATAGGTTTTGACAAGATTGCCATGGCCGTGTGTGCCCGAAGCGCCTTCACTCCAAGGCCACTGGAGCGCGTGCATCTTCTGGATCGTTGGGAGTCCAGCCTCTCTTGCAGCAAGTAGCAACAGAGAAGAGATCGCTGTAATGGCTTGAGCTTACAATGCATCTGTCTTTCTAGGGCTCAACGAAGGCAGGAGTGAGCACCATGTTCCCACAAATGAAAAAGCATGAACACATACATATTCATATACATATATACGTATGTATTATGAATTTGCTTATTTTTTGTTCGTATGTATATATCCCATATGTAGTTGAGGGGGTTCTGAATAATTATGAAGGACCCTTATTTACGAGTCCTTAGAACGAGGATCCCATTTTTCAGGAATTCAGGGTCTATGTATTGGGGTCCTTCAACTGCTGAAGCTGCTGTTCAACAAAAGTCTGGCTCCTGAAGTGCCTACAGCCTGAAGCCTAGAAACCCAACACCGAAAGCGCCGGAGCGGTCTTCTGGACTGACACGCATCCCGAGGAAAGCCTTATCACCGATCTCATGCCCCACGAGATGTATGAGGAGACCTGCTTTCAAGTCAATGAAGCCCTGGGTCTCATTCGTGCTGCTATGAGGCTGATGATGGTGATGATGGCACATCACGAAGCAGATGCAGAAGACCAGCAACAATGATATGATCCTACCACAATGGTTCGGCCGTCATATTTCTGAGAGGAGTAGGAGTGGTGTGCCAAGCGCAGTGGTATCAGTATTTTATGTTGTTGCCGTTGCTGCTGCTTGCTGTTTGCCGTTGCGGTTGCGGTTGCGGTTGCAGCTGCGTTGCGGTTGCTGATGGTGCTGCTGCTGCTTTGGCTGCTGCTGTTTTGCTGCTGCTGCTGCTGCTACTGCTGCTGCCGTTGCTGCCGCTGCTATCGTAATTAGCTGTTGCTTTGGCTGTTGTTGCTGCTGCTGCCGGTGACGCTGCAGCTGCTGCTGCTGCTGATGATGAACTGATGAACTGATGATGCTCTGACAGGAGTTCGCCCAGGTTCCTCACTGGACCACCATCTTCAGGACCGGGCCATCCTAAAGCCTTGGCTACATGAGCACAATTAGCCAAGCTTGGGCTGCTGCAGAGTCGAGCCAGGCGTCAACGGAACTTCCAGTGCTCTCCCAACTGCTGGTGAGTACATCTTTTCGTGCTTCTGACCAGGACGCACGGACCGGAGCAAGGGGTTTGGCGTTGGGTCGACCGGCCGACATCAGAGTCGTGTCTTGGCCCGAAGATGTCTCGGTGGGACGGATTGCAGCAACGATGAGGGGAATGTAGACCAGACTGACTCGACCATGTGAGATGCCTTTTCAAGCAAGTTGTGGAACACGTAGTATTTCCTGCAAGTGGCATGTTTCCTCTGCCTCAAGATGGTGGATCGAAGCTATCAGCAATCATGTCTTTCGTCCCGCGACGCACCTGCAGGTACATCTTCTGCTTCTATTGGACACTGGGAGTTATGAGGCCCGGAGCTGATGACACGGGTGGAAGAACCCGACGTCATAGCATCGATGCCCTGTGCTGTCGGCAGTTTCGAGGTCAATGCATCAGTTTCGGTAAAGCTGCTGGCCAGTCGTGCGGCGGCACCCTGTTCTTCGCAGGACAATGCCGGCCGAGGTCACTCCAGCAACCCGGCAGTCTCGTGTGTCTTCGTGAGATACTGCGCAGATACATTTATCACAAGCACTACCAAGTCATGTCTCTGTCAACCAAGAGCCAAGGTCAATTTGGCTGAGCGCATTTTCGTGCTTCTCTTCATGCTCTTCAACCGCATTTGTTGGGTTCCTGCCAGCGGCAAACACAGGAAACTGCTGTGCAGCCGTACCCGAACACAGAGCTGCTGCAAACAACAGAATGATGTATTGGGCGCACCCCCGTCGTGCATGTCGGGCTTTCAGTGGCTGCGATCGTACGTCGGCACAGTCGAAACCTTCGAATACAGGACTCCGGGACAGGTCGTCTGCTCTGCTGGCCGTATCCTGCAGAAGGAAATGCGCTGAGGTGTAACGTCACTAGCCTGTCCACATCCCCACACCCTAAAGCATGAAAAAGGCCTTGCCTGCCTTGAGTGAGTGTTAGAGCCGCTTGCAATTATTTGCACTTGTTTTATGATTTGCAGCTCCGGAGGTGGTCAGATGGTCATGCCCCTTAGTTCGGATATAGTTTACTATGATATACCCCAAAACCTCAAATTAACATCCCTATATTACTTTCCCGGAGTTCCTCTTGACCAGTTCTGGTGGCATCCTGGGCTTGCTCCTGGAGAAAAATGAAACGTTAAAGTACTTTAAAGCTTCAAGGTTGCTTTGAGGGATCAACAATCTAGGGGCCTCAAGACTTTTTAATAGCGTTTCGGTGTAAATTAGAGTCAAGTTTGTTCATCTTAATAAGGAAGTCAGAGGACTAGAATTGGTAACTATTCAGGTTTCTAGATTCAGCCGTTTTGTCCTCACGTACAGGATCACCAACAATGTTGAGGGATTCCGCCATCTTTCTATGATTTGGGGACGACGGCTCCTTGTGGGCTATTGGGCTCTTTGGGATGCCGCCGCCGTCCTGAGGTTCTTCGCCCTTTCGGCCTTTGCCATCTCAGCGCCTTGCGTGCATCTAGAGTAGGGTTGAGGGTTCAAGGGCTCTTGGGTGTGGGGCTCAGTCAACATGATTGCACGTCGTGTTCTGGCTATCTTAGACTTGAGTCCATTGAAGCAAAGAAGGGTTCGTTTGACAGTGTGTCACTTCAGCACTGACCCTATCATTTTGGGACACACGAGGTGTAAGGTGCATCTCAGGGTACACGGTGTTCTGAAGTCTGAAATCTGGAAGGGCTTCGCATGTTGGGGTGTGCCAGACAAGGCCGTCAGTTCATTTTTTGTTGCAGCTGCTGCATCATCCGCCACGGCTCAGTGGTTTACGGCCCCCATCGACATAAAGCACCGTTGGCCACAAACTCCTAACGCACCTGCTCGTCGGCCCACATTCCAGCGGTGAAGACCAACTCCCTAGCGGGCAGTTCCCCGTCGTCTTGTCCCTTGAGTTTCGCCGTCGCTGTCTGTCTCCATACCTGGACCCTGGAACCCCCAAAGCCCCGACTCCACCAAAAAGCTCGAGGTGGCTTCGCTCACGCAAGCCTACTTCAAGATTTCCGAGCGCAGCCGATCTTTCACCGATGAGCTCTTCGCTGCACCGGGGCGGAGAATTGGGCACCTTCGGGTTGGGCTTGATCCTATAAGGGCCGTAATACAATTAGAATAGAGTTTGGGGGGTATATTATGGTAGACGTATATGAGGATGCCCCAGGAAGGCTATTCGTACTTATTCAGGACCCTATGTTGAGGTGGGCGAGTGGTTTCTGAAAGTGCCAAACAAGGATGTTACTACGTAGGGTTCTAGTTTAGGGTCTCTTGTTTTCCGAAACGCCCACATAGATTTTCTGCTAAATTTGGAGTGTTATGTCAGGCTCGCGATATAGACACCCAGGAGCAGAGCGGCTATGATATGTCAGGACCGCGGCAACGTAGGAGCGTCAGAACATGGGGAGCCTCGCATTGGACCCCAAATATGTAACCCCAAGAAAGCTCTAAAGACCTAATGTGAAGAAGCACTGATTGTCGACATCCGTGCAAAAGTTGAGTTGGATCGTCACCGAGGTGCGGATGCACATGAAGAAGCTCAAGATGGATCAGGGATGCAGGAGACAAAGGGTTCGGGGGCGAGAGTTTATAGGGGCTAGGTTTAGCCCGAAACTCATAACCCTAGTAACTAGTACCTTAAATCTCAGTCGTTGGTCAGCAGTTCAAGCCGAGGTATTGAAGACAAGAACCACTGCGCATCCTGGGTGTGGACGGCGATGGGCACGATTGTTAATTCAAAACTCGGTACTCACATAGTTTGGAGAGGTGCAAGGCACAGGCTTCCAACGGGCTCGGCAAGGATTGCGGAGGTCGCCAAAGCGCTCCAACCTAACTTCCTCGACAGGAGAAAGATCAAGGAGTTCTTAGCGCTCATGTGCCTTGGTTTTTGTTTGGTCTGCCCAGCAAGATGTTACTCGATACTCCCCGCCCTTAGGGGCTGTCCTGGAGCGGCCTACAGTACCCTTTGCCGTTAGATGCCCGATGATGCAAGAAGCTCTGCTCCTGGCATTGCCGTTCGTGTGACTAGAACTATTCCGCCACTGCGGAATTGCGGTCCACAAAAATTAGTAGAGTCTTGAGATGTTTTGCGTGATCTTGTGACTTGTGCTGTAGGGAAGATATTGAGTTGTCAAGAGCTTGAGACCCTCAAAGCGGACCGCCCTCGGCCTTGCCATGTGGGAGCCAAGAAGCAAAATTGTTATAGGGTTAGGCGTAGAGGTTTAGGGGCTTTTGGGGTTTAGGGTTTAGGGTTATGATGAGGTCGTCGTCAGAGTCCCTGGTGTTCGAGTTGGTGTTGGAGTGCTCTGCATTCGCCCTTTGCTTGACCCGGGATGTAAAACCCAATTAGTCCGCACTCTCGCTTGGAAAACTTCACCCCGCGCTCTCCCTTGTCTGAGTATGAGCCTTGGTGCGGCAATTCATTCAATTCTGTGCCCCTCAAAACCCAGTAGATGGCCTTTACAGAACATAGAATTTTCCCCCCCCCCCTCCCCCCCTCCCCCATGCTTCGCCCCACTCAGCGCGAAATCTCCACCCTGAAGTCCAACGACTTCAATCCAACTGTTCTTTCAGTTCTTTCCTTCAAAGCTTGCGCAATGCGGGTATCGTCCTAGCTAGACGAGACGCCTCTGTCTGTCCGAGGCTCCGATCTTCAGTTGCATACACAGCACAGGGTCCGTGTGTATCTAGTTCGGCCTTCCAGGCAAACCCTGAGCCATAAATCCTGAAAGAACCCTTGCGAGACGGAAAAGGGCCGTTCAAAGCCAAAAACCTGAAATAAAACAGACTACCATACCCTACTGTGGTACAGGGTGTGGGGTTTTTCGGGTCCGAACGAACCCTACTTGACCCCCTAAACCCAAAACCCTACTATGTGGAGCCTTGCCTGCCTTGTGCGAGAGTGAGCGACGAAACCCTACTTGACCTTTAGCTCATCTAACCGAGGTTCGAAAGGCGACGGATCATGGCCAAGGAGGCGAACCTGCTCGGAGTGTGACCCGGCCGCAGAAACAGAATATAATACAATCCCTAAACCCTATAAACCCTAAACCCTATCATATGATATATATATATATAAATATTGCTGAAGTGTAAGTTAGTTCATAATATAACACACACGAAATTTGACACTAATCGAACAAAACAGGGACGCACAGCGGTGGCCGCGTGGAGGTTCTTCGGTCTACAGTAGATAGGTCATCGATATAGGTTTTGGTGTTTTTGTTGAAGCTTCCAAAGTCTTCTGCAGTTTTTGCAGCTGAGCGAGGCTCATGGCAGCATCCATTTCACTTCTCAGCCCCAGGCAGCCGGGTTACAAAGTAGCGTGCGCAAGCGCCATATACTATACTCAAGGACGTTCGTAATCCAAATAAGGAGCACAATGCCATCAGCCTTGAGACCTTTAAGCCTTCCAGTCCCCGAGCCCGAAATCCTGGAAGTCGTCAACCCGGCAACCTCAGCTGTGGAACCTGAACTTTTGGGCACACCCTGAGCCAAAATCGCCTCCGTGTCATCCTCCAAAAGTTGAAGTCCGGAAAAAAAACGATCCATGAAGCCTATCGGACCTATCCCCAAGCCCCAAACCCCAAAAACACCCTGCTCCGAGGCTGCCTCAAAGGCTGAGGGACGAGGCCGCACCCTGCAGTGCCTTCCTTGTTTTTGGGGTCTCTGATGGTTTAGGGCTTTTCCCAAAAAATCGGGTTTGGCCTGGTTGTGGCTCAGCCCGCTCGTCCTACGAGATTTGCGGTAATTACAGGCTTGTGAGAGCTGTAGAGGGTACGACAAGGTGTAGCGCCCCGGCAGAGGCTTTTCGAGCAAGATTTCCGGCACCTGGTTCTCTGCAAGATTTCGAGTTGGCTCGACATGCTGCAGACCTCTTACTAACAACACCCGCTTCTCTCCTCAAGGGGCCAAAGCTAGAGGGTCCACCTACCTGTAAGGCAGTCAGTTGTCAATGTGCCTTGAGCCCAGTGATAGGACAGGGCAGCTGTCAACTGCAGACTCAGAATGCATGGAGACACATCACCACGAAAGCCATGGTGTTGTTAGCATCGAAGCCCAGCCTTGACGTGAGGGCAGAGACTGAGGGCAGAGAGACATGGGCTTGGAAACAGTTGTTAATGAGAATGTGAAAACGGAGGCTAGTAGATGTGTAGGTCCTGGGCTGGCACGGCAGGAGCAGACCCCTTTTCCCAAGGCCCGTGCTTATAGTTATTCCCGAGCCTCTTACCGAACAAGACCAAAATGCCGGCGCACCCCAAGTAGCCGTTACGAGACATCTCCGGTTCCCTCTTCGCGGCATGGCACCTGGAGCAGGTCGACCGCGCAAAGCACCTGCAGCACTTGCTCAGGTCTGCATCTCAAGTTCTTGGTATGAGCGGGAGAGCGGTGTGGCCTCAAAAGGGTGGTAATTATAGGGTTTGGGGTTCACTGAAAAAATGTAAGGTTGTGCTGTTAGAGCACTTTCAATTTCGAGGGTTGAGGTGCAGACGAAACCTGTTAGATGGCTCATCGACCAGATGGTCAGATGATCAATCAAGGGCCCTCTAAACCAAGCATAGAAGAGCCGCTGCCAGAAGCATCCGCAGTTCTCGATGAAGTATTCAGGTAAAGTCAAGCCGCCCACATGTGCCAAGAATGGTGCGCTTGCGAAGCTGCACATTCGGTTCCGAAATGTGTGTTTGGCCGGAGTTCCCGGATATAGGATAGTTTTGGACGGCCCAGGCATCTTCTAGGGGAGCTGGGAGCAAGTGCCTGTTTTTGTTTTGTTGAGGGGGATGATGTGGCTGAGGGGGCGGTGGGGCTGGAAGGCTTTGGAAGAGTTTCTGGCCTGGCCCAGCATCGGGCCACACTGCTGACTCAGGCTGTGCCACCAGTAGCCCTGAACCCCAACTCTATTCAACTATTCATCGCCGGATCCCGCTAGTTATTCTATAATTATCCTGTACCTCAATCCAGCCCCCACCCACTGACTTCCGAATAACTGTCGAATTCCCTGCCTGCCGACTCAGTTCAGCAATGCAACTGGCAAATCACAAAACATTCCCAAAGCTAGCCACAAGCCCAAGCGACAAAAGGCTCCCGGGCGTCTCGGAGCTCAGCAAAGGCAAGCTGGCCGAGCTTTGCCTGGCAGTAGCCCTCAGCCATGCTAGCAAGGCTGAGGGCTTAGGCGAGTTATGGCTTTGGGGTTTAAGGTTCAGATCTGAGGTATTCTCTATGTCTGCTTAGGGTTCAGAAGTTTCCGAGGACCACTATGGGACCCTATCCATGATCCCACTTCGCTCCATCAGAAAGAACACCACACCGTCGGCCCCCAGTAACATATACATTAATAAATACATATTTATATATATACACACACATATAAGGCATCACATTGAGCACGCTGCGCCCAGCAACTGCCTGCACAGAACAGGCAGGATGGGTGTAGATATCTTTCGCAACCAAGGAAATTTGCGACAACTGCGTCGAGCTGATGGACATGTGCCCCGGGGACGAGGCTTCCAATCCGCGAACGGTCCATGAGCTCTTTGCACCAGCCTCCTAGTACAGCTTGACTTGTGCTTATCCAGACTAGCGGACGGCTGGAAGCGATAACCATCCGAAATTCGGTATACTGCAGTTAAATCCCTCTCCTGTGCTTGTTGACCCTTGCTACTTGCACAGCAAGCTTTTGTCAAGGAGTCAAATCTGGCAAGCCAAACCCGCGTAGATTCGTAGATTGGCCTTTACACTCACACCCTGCTCAGGCATCTCGAGATGCCCCGGCCATTTTGCCACTTCCAGAACCCAAATGCCTCCGACATTCGCGTGCCTTATACATCCTTGCGGTCATTCACCCACAGCTATATTGGTCTGTTGAAGTAAGAACACACCGAAGTCCCGGCGAGGCCTGCCGAATGAACGAGGCCTGTTTGGGAGACGGGGGTCTCAGCCGGTTTGTAACCGCACGGCATTGCACGAAAGTAGGCAGACAGTGCTCCACGTGGCGTAGTGTAGTGATTGCGTGGGAAGGTGTCCATGCCGTCATGGCCAACTTTACTGCAGCCGATGCAGCTTCCGCTCAAAACATAGACCCTGCAGTACGTTGTCTAACCTGGGCTATATGCACATGGAGGGAACGTTGCTTGCAAGACAGGTGGCTAGCGCGGCGTGGGTGCTGTGTGCGGGACGGCTACAGGCATCTGATGCCTGGGGCGAGGCGCCTGACATGACTGAACCACTTATATAGCCCCCCCGAAGCGAAGTATAGGCAACTTTGTGTTGGTTTGTGTCTACTGTCTGCCTGCGTGAAGACCACAGGCCATAGGACCTTGGGAGGGAATGGGATGTAGGCTCGATTGAAATAACAGGCTTCTTGCGTGAGCCGGAGGCGGGGCCCTTTACTGTACCTTTGCCTGGGGCAATGGTTTAAGACTTGAATTGTCAATTTGTGCTGTTGGGCAGGGTTTAGTTAGTTTAGTTTGAGCTCAATCGACCTGCACGAGGTGATGATTCTCGGAGACGAATCCCTGGATGCAGTTGACGAGGCACCACTTAAACTGTTTCGACATGCAATGCTTGCAGAGTGCCGAGACGGAAGCGTCAGGATTCAGCATGAACTCGGGGCAAACAGCACGAATCCAAAACCGCTCAAAGGGGTAGCATCGGGAAGGTCCGGCGATGCGTCAAAACGTGGTTTCAAAAGCATCCTCGAAGACAAACGATTGTAGGACTCCAGCAAAGCAGAGTCGTATGACGACGCGACAAGCTGCATGTGCCATTCAGTCCTGCTGGGCGCAAGAAGGCCTAGTGGGATCCTGAATGCTAAGCCGCTAAGTCCGCCTAAACGCCTACAGGACTGCCTGTGGAGCCGGGAGCCAGTGGAGCATCTTGGTCGAAATAGGAAGGCGCGAAGTCTTGAAGAGCCGAGACCAGCCGACCAGCACCAGCGTTGCGCCCTGCCTAAGCCATCCTAAGCCCTTACGTTGATGAGTCCTCAGACTCTGCTAAAGAGCAGCCGAATTTCAATCGTCCAGTAGTCTCCGTATCGGGTTTTGAGATTTTGTTTTGGTGGTACCCAACCCAATTATGTAGAGGTTTTGTTCCGGCCTTTTCTGAAGCAGGGCTCCTTAAATGCAAGGCTTTAGTTATTGAATTGCTATTACTACCGTGAAGCGGAGGGTGGAGCTTTTACAGCCGCAAAAGTTCGTGAACAGCATCTTCTTGTCGGGGCAGCGGGGAACTTGAAAGCTTTGAAATTGCCCTACTGGCAGTACTGGCAGCATCCCCGCTCAAGGGACCCAATTTCTCTGTCGTTGATGGCTTCCGTTCCGCCTGGTGGTTGCACAATTTCCCTGCAGCAGCTGTGCTTCCAATGCTCAACTTTCCATCTTATGTCTCGTTACGAGCGGCGTCTATTAGCTGAGAACGCCTTGCTTGATTGGTCAGTGCCTCAAACCACGAGATGACATCTAGTGATTGCGAGGTCGCCCTTTACTGTCAGCGCCTACACTGCTTGCGAGATGTTGCGCATCGACAGGGACCGACTGTGGCTTCAGAAACTCTCCTTTCGGAAACCCACTCGCGAAAGTCAGCTGCAGTTGCCAGTGTGCTTTCCAGCAGTTGTCCCTCACATCGAGTGTGCTTAAGTCGCCTGGGGCTTTGATCTATGTGGCTGGATGTCATGTTCCATCTAAGCTTGCCCTGCAGGACAAGTTCATCAGAATCGCATCGCAGGACGAGGCAAACGCGGGCAAAGCACAAATTTGCGAGTGGAACCCTGCATTTGATGGGTCACAATACTCTTGTCATAGCTTGGGCCTCTATCTTCCTCTGTTACAAGGGTTCAGCTACATGCCACTAAAAGATCTCGCAAGTCTTGCAACTAAACCTCCGGGTGACCAGATGCACAGATGCAGAATCCAAAACGATGGCTGTGTTTCATGCTTCTGGGACAGGTTTGGAAGTGCGAATCCCGCAAGCACAACGTGCCCATGGCGCAGAAGAAGTTGCCCAACGAGGGCTTCGTAACTCTGCAGCAGTACGTGTAGCAGGTGCTGCGGTTCTTGTTCCTTTGCCCGTCCCATTGCCGCCATTTGGCGTGAGTTTGCATTCGTTTGAAAGCAAGAAGAAAGTGTGGTGTGCACGTCACCTTCAAATGTGGGTCAAGGACCCGTCAAGTTATGTTCTAGCGGAGCCCATCGCGGCACTGACACACTGGTCTCGTTGCTGATCTTTGTTTGGCCTCCTTGGGGCCCAATTAGTGGTTTAGATTTGCAGGGGGTGGAGATGCATTTTCGTCTATTATTCGTCCAGCAACTGCCGATCCCAGTCGGATTCTGGTCGCATGCCGTTAGGGTTTAGGGTGCAGGGTATAGGGGCAGCTTCTGCGCAATTCCCGTAATCTTGACACAACAGGGGTTAGACTGTCGACGAGTGCTGAAGCCGAAGAGGTCTGACAAGGCTGAGCGAGAATGTGACAGTGAAAGGCCTTCAACTTAGGTGAATGGAACCAACCTTCGTGCGCACATCTCTCAATGGCATACTCGCAAAGCTGTCCCGCAAAATGCAGCACGGTAGAGAGAGAGAGAGAGAGAGTCAGAGAGAGAGAGAGAGAGCGAGAGAAGAGATAGAGAAAGGCATCGTAGATCTGTAAATCTGTAAATCCCTGCTCAACATCCGATTGAAGCCATCATCCCTCGTGGACTTCCCAGAACACCGACAACTCCTCGGCGGCCACAGTGGGTGCGCTCTCGGCAGGCTGAGACCGCAAGGCCAGGAGACGGGTGCGTTGAGCACATGTTGAGAGGTTTTTTCCAAACAGCAGTGTGGACATTGCTCTCGTCTTGACGTCATCCATCTTTTTAAAGCTTCCCACAGCCCTGCTGCTTTCCTGGCTGCGTGATTCGCCCGCGTCCAGCACAACAACCGGTTGCAGCGGTGGCCTAGGAGCGCTGGTCTTTGTGGTTTGTGTTGCTTCTGGTCTTGGTTGGTCTTGCTCTTGCTCTGGCTCCTGCTCTTCATGTTCTTCTTGTTGTTGTTGTTCGTGGTGGTGGTGGTGGTGGTGGTGTTGCTGTTGTTGCTTTTTCTGGTGGTGGTGGTGGTAGAGGTGGTGGTTTTGGTGGTGTTGGTCTTGTTCTTGTTCCTGTTCGTTTTCTGCTACTGAGTCTTCAACGCAGGGTTCGGTGTGCACTGCGTATCCACTTCGATTACAAGCCCCTGACTCCTGACCTTCCCCGCCCGTCCCCACAGAAAACGAGAACAAAGATTTGTGGATGTTTGGCGTCTACTAGGATGTACGAGCCATCAGATTTGAAAGCCCCTCGTGCAGGCTCCTGGTTGCGCCGGACCGCCACTTCCCGTGTCTCTGCTTGGTGATGCTGACAAAGATCTCTTGGAGGGGCCACCCAGGCATCGTGATGTACTTTGTCGTATGAAGTTATGATCCTGTGTGGACTTCCTAACTCTGTCACAGTCGAATGATCGAAATTGGGCATTCGAATGCACTGGAACAGATGCATGCCTCGATCTAGCAGCATACACTGCATGTGCACTTGCTGGCAGCGTCCCTCTAATCAGATCCTTATGCTCGATTCTCAGATCTTCTGGCGTTCTGCCACCTGCAAGCGCCTTCTGCTTGCTGCTGCGACAACACAAACAAGCAAGAAAAGCACGACGAGACAATTGAGTTGCAAAGTAGCTTCTGCGTTTGGTGACATGTTTCTCAGGCTGCAATGGCTGCATGTCATGAAATTCATCAAAAATATGTGGCCACATGGGCGCTCCGAGTGCCACGAAACTACTATTACTAGCAGCAATAGTCTCATGCGGGTGCACAGTTGCCGAGGGTTCCTTGCAGTAGCCGCACCAGCAAGCTCTTCCGGGCAGGACGCCCCCCCAAACAGCTCAAAAAAGGGCTGAAAGGCACTGGGCCTCAGGGCTCACTTACCGGCTTGTGGGTGGGTGTATAGGAGGTAAGAATGCAGGATACTTCGACGTTTCGGTGGTGCTGCAAGCCTTAAGAAGGTGCTGGACATGTTGTCAATGAGGCAACGTCACGACCTGGACCTAAAACAAGGTCTCTGCTATGCCTCTACCTGGTCCCCTGCAAGACCTCCTTTTGTGAGGTTTGTTGATATGGCAAAGTCTGCTGCACGCAGTTAAGGAGGACTTTGCAAATTCAACTCTGAGTTACTTTCCTCCAGTATATAAGGGCCCGGGAAGGTCTTGGGAGTGTGACAGATGTTTTCCTGGAGATTGGACTGGGGCGATGGCAAATGACACTCCAGAGAAAGTAATACAACGAACGGCATGACAAGATCGTAGATAATCATACCGGTGCAGTGTGGCACTTGTTCATGATGTTGTATCTTGAGCGGTATCAGAAGCTGAGCAGGGAGGGGTATACTGTGCTTGATTGTGTAAGTTTCCATCGCCCCGGCCAAGTGAGTAGTGACTGCAGCCTTTTGTGGTGCAGTTCCCGTGGCAGTGCCTGATACGGTAGGCAGTTGAACTGCTCGGAGCGGGCCAATTCAAGGCAGAAGCGGCCCCAGCTTGAAGCATTCCTGCCCGTTGCATGCATGCAGTGGCAAGTCCACAAGTAGTGCGATGTACGAAGACCATGTGTATGAAAGATTCATTCCCCTGCCTTGTGGCAGTGGTTGTACCATGTTAGTCTTGTCCTGACGACAAACCTTTTCTTCTCGTGTTTGTTTATTCGTCGAGGTGCTGCCACCCTAGTCATAGTCATAGTCGGTACAGTTGCTGTCGTTGTTGTTGTTGGTGGTGGGATTGTTGTCCTACTACAAGTAGTATTAGGACTCGTAGTACTATTGGTTTAGTAGTACGAGTACATGCATTAGTAGTAGTAGTAGTAGCAGCAGCAGGAGTAGTAGTAGTAGTAGTAGTAGTAGTAGTAGTATTGACATTAGTATTCAATTTAGTATTCTTAATAGTAGTAGCAGTCGTAGTAGTAGTAGTAGTAGTAGTAGTAGTAGTAGTAGTAGTAGTTAGTTGTAGTAGCAGCAGCAGCAGGAGTTGTAGTAGTAGTAGTAGTAGTAGTAGCAGTAGTAGTAGTAGTAGTAGTAGTAGTAGTAGTAGTAAGCAGCAATTGCAGCAGCAGTAGCAGTAGCTGTTGGTTTTGTTATTGTTGTGGAAGTCGCAGTAGCAGTCAGTAGCAGTAGGAGTAGCAGTAGCCGTAGCAGTAGTAGCAGTAGTAGCAGTAGTAGCAGTAGTAGTAGTAGTTGTTGTTGTTATAGCAGTACTGGGAGTCGTAGCAGCAGCAGCAGCAGGAGGAGGCGTAGGAGGGGGGCTAGGATCAGGGGTCGAAGGGGAAGCCGGGGCAGGTAGGTGAGTAGGACAAGGAGTCCGGGTAGGAGGAATTGCGGCTGATGTCCTCGTGGTCCCCGCCGCAGTCGTCATCACATTGTCATCACAACAGTGCCATGTCGTCATGGCTCTGGATCTATTCTAGGTAGCCCATCAGCGTTAAAAGGTTGGCAATTGCAGATGTCCGTAATTCCGTACAGCGCCGAGAATAAAGCAAACCATACACCGTGGAGCATACATTTTGGTGGGTTTGACAGCTTCGGCAGGATGTTTGAAACTGCGGCTGTTGATCTGCTGTGGCTCCTTTTAGACCAGTGGTGTTCTCAACTCTGAGTGGCTCAAGCATCAAGCAATTCTCGCGTGTAGGATGTTCGGCAAAGAATGGCACCTGGTAACCTACAAGAGGTGGACAAGTAACAACAGTTGATCTGATTTAAAGTTCGACAGTTGCTTGAGCTGCATGGAGTCCATTTTCAAACTTGACACTCAGGAGCACACTTTGCTACAAGACAAGCAAGAAGTGTCGGCGCCAGTGGCCAGTGTTGGCTAAGATAGCAGATAGCAACAAATCATGTTTTCATATGCCTCCTGCCGCTGCCACCCCAGATTGTGCCCCACCCTAAACCAGCCAGTGTTTCCCAGATGCCACGAATGCCCCCACACACAAAGTTAAACTTGACATGATATCGAAGCACTTTGAGTGATCTGTCCAGAATGGACCGTTTCACGAAAGATGTTGGGCTGCAGTCTCCACTTGGCCGGCCAGACGGCGGCACACCGATCTTGATGAAGAGTTCAGGGAAAGGAAACAGGTAGAGAGAAGGGCGAGCAGTGGGTAGGTGTGATTGCCTGATTACTTTTCTGGCTGCGCGGAAGTCTGTCCGTCGGCAGTCCAGCTACTTGCTTACCACCTGCATGTAAGTACGAGAGCTGTGCGCATGCCCGCGTTCCGTTTTCATGTTTCCACGCAGGTATATGTGCACGTGCACACACACACACACATAGACATATATATATATATACACATACACATATAAAGCAGCTCACAGTGAACTACACATCTGCCGGCTGCCATAGGTGTAGATATTGATGAGCACTGATCCAGACCTGAGGAAAGCCGTGACACCCCAAGCGGAACCTGTCAGACCTCGTTCACGAATCACGCCTATGCTCCATGCTACAACCACGCGGCACTGTTCCTGCGTTGCTTACATGAAGGCGCAGCTCCAACAGCGCCTTTCCTACAGTACTGTTTGGACCAATTTAGCATGTAGGGCTTTTCTGTCATAGCCGTTCGCTGTCCTGTCCGTCGCACGAGCCGCAGGAGACTCGAAAGGGCCAAGGAAGGGCAGAGTTTAATGCTTTGGCCCTAAAGAGGAAGACGTGAGTGGTCGCAAGAACCTGCAAGTTTGATGAGTCCATCACTCCATCACCGAAAGCATGCTTAGCCTAGCAACCTTTAGTGGGTTCCGGCCACAGTCGCGTCGACTTCGTGGGGCTCAACCGCACAGAGTGCCCGGAGATAAACTTCCTTGAACTCGCGAATCTTGCTGAACAAAAGGCAAGGCAGGGCCTAAGATGCCGGAGAGTTTGGGCCATCTTCCGGGGCCTACGAAAGCAGCAGCAGTTAGTTACAGCCAGGGAGTTTTCGTGTCAAGTTTGCGTTACAATCCTTTAAGAGGCATGCTGTCGAACTGGAGGCTTGGCAGCAGGGTTATGGAATCTATGAAACCTGATATTTCAGGAAGCATAGGAACTGCATGTTGCTGTCAGCTGGAGGAGTGAACTGCCGGAGGTGATCAATAACAGTCAGGCTAAAGGTTGCGGGCCGGGGGGGGGATAGAGGGGTTGCTGGGCCACACGGCAACCACTCCCGAAAACCATCCTCACACACCCACGCACCCAGCACAGAATGGAGCCCCATTATTTTACGTATGCCAAAGGCAGATCCAGCAGGCTTACCGAAACACGATTATCAAGTGTTTTGCAAGACACGCACAAAAAGTCCATCGGCGAGAGCAGAAGGTACATTACAGACCAGCAAGTAGCGGATGTCGGAGCTTATGTCTGGGTCTAGTTTGATGCCTTTCCTGTCTGCCCTTTTGTGTATGCCTTCTGGGTACCGCATTCGTCGCTAGGCTTAGTTTTCCCTGATGGTCATTCCTTCGTTGCAGAAGCTCTTGTGAGCCCTGTCACAAACATCGACATGCAACTGAAATCGTCCACACTCCCCAACGGCCCAAGTCTGAGACTTTCTATCATAAACCTTGGGTGAGTCAAGGATTGGATGAGAGATCGATCCGACTGTCCACCAGATGTGGGGGCCCTGTCGCTGAATTGGTGTCTGAGTCCTGGGTGTCGATCTTGGGTTGAAACGGTCACCAGTAGGGCTTATAGCGTGCCGGACAACCTCCGATTCACTAGAACAGGCTTCGTGGGTTGCGGACGTAGCCAACACTCTGCAAGGCAATCCTTGAGACTTGCTTGCCCGTGCAGATGGTACACTTCTGCTGCACCGGGCAAAGATGAGCTTTGCTGCCCGAAGCCACGATGAACTACGGGCCAGCACTAGCACAACACTCCACAGCTGTTTGAAAAGGAGGCTAGCAAGTTCGAGGAGTTCCACTCAGCAGAAGCACTTCCGTTTTTCTGGGGCCTGACACTGCCTCAGCTGCCTGCCCTCACCGGTAGTTCAAGTACAGGGACTATTTCCGCAAACAGAACAGTCAATAGGTCGTGAGTTTTGCTGCCGCAATCAGTGCCTGCGAGCGAGCGGGCGAGTGGGAGTTTGTTCCTCAGATCTCGAGTCTCTCTTGCTGACAGCATACGATCACCAAGGGCAGAAGCAGTGAGCATCCGCCACTATTCATATCCTGCTATTAATCTTTTTCTTAGTGCTTGTGCTACTCTTGCCACTACTGTTGCTGCTGCTGCTGCTGCTGGCAGTGCTTCTACTACTGCTGCTACTAATCTGCTGGTACCAATCCTACATAATCCTACTGATACTACTACTACTACCACCACCACTACTACTACTACTACTCCTACTACTACTACTACTACTACTACTACTACAACAACAACTACTACTACTACTACTACTACTACTACTACTACTGCTACTGCTACTGCTACTGCTACTGCTACTACGTGTCCGATGGTTGTTTCGATCCCAACTAGACAGTGCGAGCTGGGCAAATGCCAGGCGAAGTAAACAAAGATCTCGTGACAAACGCTGAGAACAGGTACAGGCAGAGTAGCGAAACATCCCAGAGCGATGGAGCCTATCATCATCTTCGTTTGTTTGTATTGGGGTAGGCCTATTTGCTACTGATGTACTCCTGCTGTTGTTTTTCCTGGGCTCCATTGTGGCCAGTTACCGTTTAAGTCCCCGCGGAGCTGTCATTGGCGTGCCATATGGGTGACAAAACTACTACTACTACTACTACTACTACTACTACTACTACTACTACTACCACTACTACTGCTGCTGCCACTGCCACTGCCACTGCTACTGCTACTGCTATCGCGCTGCATTCCACTGCCACTGCTACTGCTACTGCTGCTACTACTAGGAGTGCTATTGTTTGAAATATGACTGTTTTTTTCATTGGCATTGTTACTACTACTAACAATAATAATACTAACGCTACTGCTACTGCTACTGCTACCGCTGCTACTACTGCTACGGCTACTACTACTACTACTACTACTGCTACTGCTACTGCTACTGCTACTGCTACTGCTGCTACTGCTACTGCTACTGCTACTACTGCTACTACTGCCTCTACTCTACTGGCCACGTAGTATGACTACTGCCACGCCGACTGTTGCGGCCACTGCTACTCACTACTCCTACGACGACGACTGCGACCAGTACTAGATTTTGCTTCTGTAACAACGGCACAGGTGTGTTGCTTTCCTGCCTCAGCGTTCGATTCCTGTGCCAAAGCCGACTGAGAAGTTTAGCCTGATTTGGTTCCAGGAGTGCGCTGGCATTGCTGGAATCGATGAGGCTGCGATGAATTATGAGGTTCTTTTCTTTGATGCGGGTTACTCTGATCGCGGCACATGAACCGTCTGCAGTAGAGCAGGGTTACTTGTGACCAGATCAGGAAATTTAGCTGTTTGGACGGTGAGAAAAAACTGAGACGCAGGGTACCCACAGCAACTGCAGTCGCGCCAACTCCTTTGAGCTACTCCGAACGATCAGAGCCATCAACCTGCGACGCATCTTTACCTGACGAGCCCAAGCAGTAGCTGAATTGTCAATCTGTTCAAGGATTCAAGCAAACATCGAGAGAACATGTTGTTATCAAAGCTGGTTGCGGGAGATCTTCAATGCGGCATGATGCTGTGAACTGGCTTTTCTCCCTTGATTTCCCACACCCCTAAGCTAAGAGCCTTGTAGTGCGAACGCCAACCGAGACACGTCGTCTGGCTGTGTCCGAGTTGTGAGAGCCCAAACTGATAGCCTTGATCCGCTTTTGGGATCTTGATAGATCGGGAGAGTACTCTCCGTCGATGACGCTAGCTTCACTGTTGTTCATTCGTTGTTTCTCCTTCGGACCTGAGCTGTTCCGCAATAACTGGACTTGTCAACTCCCTAGCTGAGGGTTTAGGGTTTGGGGATTCGGACAACTTGAAGTTGTGCACAGTCTTCGAACGTAGGCTCTGGCAGCAGGCATTCTCTGTGCCGATCTCGTCTTTGCTGGAGTGGCAGCAGTACTCCTCAGGACACGCACAAAAGCAGGAGTAAGTATGCACACGGGTCCATATCACTGTCGTGCGCGGTTTTTCGCCCTATGGCTTGGTCGCTTCTGTAACAGCACGTGCCTCAAAGGCTGATGTGGGCCTTGCCCGCCTTGTGCGAGTGTGAGCGTCGGAAAAAAGTTTGATGTAGCGAGGCGTTCGACTGTTCGAGCAAACACCACTTGCCAGATCCTCAGCACTTTGACTTTGAAGCAGGGTTTGTGGGTAAACTGGCATGTGAGCCAGACATATTAATACGCGTATCTGCAATCGCATGTTTATATATGCGTGCATGTGTTCTATTTACATGTGTATATGTATAGTGGTTTATATCTTTTCTGCAATTAATATGTTATACAATGAGCTTATTGCCAACCCCTCCCCCCCCGCCGCCCCTCGGTTACCCACAACGGTGTGGTACCTCCCCTGTGGGTGCGGGTCGGTTGGGGTTTGGTTTGGGGTTGCGTGAAATCGTACCCCACACCGACAGCAGTTGCAAGGGTTCCAAGCCAAGAGCAGCTTTCCAAGCTCGCCTCCAGACCTCACATGATGCAAGCTTCAGTCTCACGGGAATAAGTGTAGTACAGCAAGAGCAGTGGCATTTCAAGATCCACACCGTCGGAGGAGGGCAGGGCGGGGGGTGCTGACGCTGCGTCGCGGCACCCTATATACCTGTATACATGCATCTTTATTTGCACATACATGTGATCATTTGCAGGCTTGGCGTATTCGTGCTGTATTTCTACCGTGTATCTCTGTGTCAGGTTGTCTTTGTGTCCGTTTGTTGCTTGCTTTTGTGTATGGTTGTTTTGTTGCTTGCCAGTATGTGTTCAGGCATGTGCGCATCGATGTGTGTGTGTGTACTCATGTATGTATGCTTTGCATCCATGTGCGAGTTTGGCTTCGTTTAAAGACGCCAAGTTTTGAGGACCATGATAGTTATAAAGCTCGTTGCATCGGGAGCCTGTCATGTACCGGCGAATTTCCACGGTGGCGGTTCAGGTTTTTCATGCTTCCCATCTCTGCAAAAGGTTTATTTGAGCACCGAAACTCTCCAATGTCTGGAACTTCAGTTGCAAGAGGGTTCGGGGGTCCAGAATGAAGGGGCAACTTTTGCACATTGCAACGTCGACTCTTTTTCCGGTGCGCTTGCAAACGAGAAACCTTAAGCACACAATCTGCGGACATCGCGCAATCTCCTCGCGACTATATCTTTGTTATAGCGGCAAGGTTACGGTGCGGCCATCGGCGCTGTCCGCTGGCCTTTGGCCGCCATTCTGCTTGAGGCATTCAGGGAGGTCTCAACGCACCTAATCCGGAACTTGACTCTGCTGCTTGAAGCGCCCTGAACCATATCTACGGACCCAGTTTCAGACCTTAGCTATTGCAGTTGTGGAGAAGACAACTAACCATTCCAGCCAGCTCCAACTTCATAGCTCTGCGGCTTTCGCCAACGACTGAGCCGCTGAACCTGAGGATTCAGATCGCGCAGTGGTTCGGGTTAGTGCAGTAACGACCTCTTATTGCTGTCCCATGGTCGGGCCAGAGACTGCATCATGTCACGTTTGTTGAGTTGACGAGGACATGATCGCAGCACGGCGCGAAGCCCGGGATAGCTGGGGCACCGCACCCAAGGTATCAGTAAAGGTGGTGCTGGTGCTGGTGCTGCTGGTGGTGGTGGTGGTGGTGGTTTGAGTACAGGTCCTGTTGCAGGTTCAGGCTTGGGCTTCGGAAGAGAGCACCTAACATTTGAAAGCTAGGGCTTGACAGGCTGGGTATCATGAACAGATCTTCGGGCTTCCGGACAGTTGGTGGTTGATAGTGTTTGACTGTGCTTTGAAAAGGCGAAGAAGCCGCAAGACTTCCGGACCTCAGTGCTAAAACCCAGTGAAAAGAAAGAAAGGTCGAAGCCGGCACTCGATCCAAACGGCCCAAATCAAGAAATCCCCAGCAAATCGAAGTTACGACGCCGTGGGGCTTCAGTGGCAGGCAGTCGGTATCGGACCCGTTATAGGGCTTGGGAAGATGAGTCTGGAGCCGCCCAAACGGTGCGATGCCTTTGGACCCCATCGGTTCTGCCGCATTGAAAGCCGGTTTGGCTGATTTTGTCCCTGGTGAGGGTTCATGCCACTAGGCCACTAGGCGTGGTTTCTTGGGACAAGTTCCGCATGAGTTGCTTCGGCCACAATTGTTCTTAGCGGACATGACCAACAACTTAATGTTCTCAAATTACATGGTCCTAACTTTCAAGAATCCAGCCGGCAAACCAGAAGTCCCGAACCATGCCATGCTGTGTTGCCCGTTCGGCTCAGCAAGGGGCGTGAATAACATGCGGAGATCTTCAGACCACATCCAGTGATGCAGTGACTCTGCAGCTCCAAGTCTTGCATCGTCGGTGTTTTCATTTACTTCCGCGAGGTTAGGACGATGTTTTTCGCAAGAACATCATCTTGCTTGCTTCCTGGCGGGGCCTGGAATGATCAAGACTCGGTAAGATACTTTGTGCTTCCTGGGACTTGGAGAATCGCGGCTAAGAGGCCTAAATTCTTAACCCTGCGGCTATTCGTTGTGCCTACTTCGGGCTACTTGGAGCCTCAGTTGCAGATTTCTTGGCCACCCACCGACGCAATGGCCGACGCCCCCGCCGACCTCACCTTGAAAGATGGCCTTCCCGAGGCCACAGAAAGAGCCCCTAAACCCCCAACAACCCAAAACCCGAATAGGTTCGTCCCAGCCCGGCGGGAGGCAAAACCATCTCATCCTACATCACCAATCTTGTTCAGATGTTGGGTGTAGGGCCGAGGGCCTAGAAGTCGACTCGGGAACGCCGGGCGTGCAGAATCTTGCAATGTAGTAATGTAGTGTAAGCAAGCAAATTTTACGTGGGTATGTATGCTTTATAGGTCATGCATGCACGCGGAAGAAGCCCCATCCCTGCCTTGGCGATTGAATCAACAGCATTCGTTTCGTGTTTTGGCCGTCCGCCTGTCGTCTTGAAGACTTCGATGCTTTCGTGCGGGGTCAAGGTGCTTGAGGCCACAAGACTGGAGGATGACGGAAAGCGACCCATTGCCGCTAGCGTGTCAGTAGGCTCCGTGAACCCCGCGCCACCCCCGCTCCCCTTTTTTTGAGCATCGGGGGGGCGGGGGGGCTTTGGGGAAGGCCTGCTGACGGAAAGCCAGCTGTGTACAGAAGATGACTGTTTGAGGGGTGGGGTGGGGCGGGGCATGTTTGTGATGCGATTGTTAGAAGTAGCGGCGGTGGTGGTGTTCAGTGGCTCCTGTCAGCAGTAAGCAACAGCATCCTTCGATCAGCATGCTTGTGGCTTGAACTTGCAGGCCTTCCGCACAAGACTGGGACGTGTATTGCCCTTGCTACCACAACCTCTACGATATGCCTATACCCCTGCCACTGCACCACCACTGCGACAACAACTCTGTTGGCAGTTTCTGCCTTTTCCCGTACATTCTTCGGATGTCTTCGGTCCTGCACAGTACCCTAAACCCTAAACCCTGCTGTACTGTACACTCTCACACGCCCAGCGGGAACTCCGCTTCTCGGATCCTAGCGAGCCGAAAAAGGGACGTTAAAAAAAAAAAACCCTAAACCCTACCCCGTAATCTTGCAGAATGGATCTGACAGGCGGAGACTGACCTGGGATCTCCAGCTGGCGAGGGCAGAGGACGGCAGAAAGTTGAGGATTTTGGGGGAGTGCGCACCCTTCGGAAGTCTTGTGCCAGGCTGCCAGGGATGCGTTTGCCAAGAGCGTGCATTAGGGCTCGTGCTTTCGAAAAGCATGTTCAAAAGCAGCAGTTACACCAGAGCATCACTTATACTGAACCCTGAACCCTGAATCCTAAGCACCAAATCTTGGGCCCTGTACCAGGCTCTACCTACAAGGTATTCTGACTGTAGCAGGGAGGAAAAGGGCCCGCAAAGAAAAATCTTGAAACGAGTTGTGGGAGCGCAAATCCTGAGCCGTATATTGGCGTGACCTCGCAGCTTACGATATCAGCGGCTCACCTGTGCACAGCACACCGCTCACAATGAGTGTGCACCCGGCCGATGGCAACGACACTGCTGGTGCACGAGCCCCAGAATTACCGATTGCGAACAAGAAGAAGGCATGGACCCACCTTGCACCAGCGCCACCCAGCGATGAACCGCCGGCCTTGGTTGGGCAGGAGCACACTGGACCCAATCATCAGCACAGACGCACGTCGCTGATGGCGCTGCTCCCAGAGCCAGAGCCATCGCCAGTGAAGCACCAGAGTAACTCCAGCCAGGATCCTCCTGCGGGGTTCTTCAAACTTTTCGCAAGGACACCAGAGCCTGACGTGCTCGGGGCCCAGAATCAGAACCACGACTCTGACGCTGAGCAAGAAGACGCACGGGGCGTGCAGCAGGTCGCCGTGGGCCTGGACCTGGTGGACGTAAACCTGATCATCATCGGGAGTTGTGGCGAGGCCGTAGAGCTTCTCAGAAAGCGGCGAAGGGAAGGGGGTCGGGCGGTGCTGCTGTGGACCAACCGACCCCAGCAAGCATACATCAAAGAGAAGGCTTTGACTCGAGATCTGCGAGGTGCAAAGCTGAACATGGACAGCTTCGTGTGGCGCCCGCCTCCAGCCAGCGGCCCTGCCTCTCCAATGGTTCATCGGATGAGGAGGCAATATGGTTGCGCAGCGGTTGGCATGAGTCGCTTTGGACCTGACATCCTCGACCTCAGAGATGTCGAGTGCTATCGTGTGAAGGCCGATGACTCCGGTCACGAATGTGGCATTGAGGTTTATAACGAAATGCGAGGCAACTTGCTGTGGGCCATGTCAGGCGCAGTGGTTTTTTGCGGACCTTCCTATATAGGCCACGGCCGGGCCGTGTGCTCTTCGATCGACGAGGTCGAGAGCTTGGACGTGTCTGTGGGTTTTCAGGAGGCGATGCCTCTGGCAACAACCACCGCAAAATCGGTCGTCCTCGCTTTCTTGCAGAACTTTGCATTCCTCATAGCCTACTTCATCATCATGGGACATTTCGAGGCTATGGCCGATTCCAAACACTGGCCGTGGTGGCGGCTGTCCTGGGTGTTAGGGCCCGGCCTCTCCATGGGCGCCTTGATATATCCACGATATTGGGGAATAACCCTCTTCGGCCACCATCCACCCGTATGGTTTTGTGGCCTGGGGGCTGTGGTCTTCATCACATGCACTGGGTCACTGTATTTGCCCATCGGGTGGGCGGTGGGCTCCTGGAGCACGGCTGTGAACATGATGACTTGTTCAGTCTTCACGGCGAGTTCAGGAGGGTCAGTCATCTACGTCGGCACATGTGTTTACCTACATCTTCTGTCTCGTCGTTTCTCAAGCGAAGCTCAGATGTCGCCTCTGGATTGGCATCATCATTCAGCATGGACCTGCGCCCACATTCTCACCACACTTGGAACTTGGGTCTTCCTCTATGGTATCTCGTTGGCTTATGTGCGGATGGAGTTGTCCTGTCCGCAAAGTGCCGCACTATTCCTCGCCATTTCCACCAGTGTGACGGAGAAGGTCGTCAGCAGGATCTTGAATTTTTCTACACCACCTTCATCTACACGCCCCGAAGCTCCATCAATGGCAGCAAAAGTATTCTCGGCGACCAGCGCCGTTATCTCACAGTTCCAGTGGGGATGACTCATGCGTATTGCGAGGCCGTCAGATTGGTTAGCCTTTTGTCGGTAACTGCGCGGAGTCCGAGCTGGGCTTGGATGGCCAGTGTCCTGCTGAACGTCATTATGAACCTCATGGAGAGGACACAGCTACTGCCGAGCTTGCTAGTTCGAATTTTGCCACGTTGTGATAGGATGTGCCCAGGCCTGAGTCATATCATCCTGCACGATGTGAGGCTTTATACTGGATACGCGCAGTATGTTGCAGTGCTTGGCTTGCTGGTTGCTGAGAGGGTTTCTGGCGGACTCGGTATGACATCCGTGCTCAATAAGCAGTGTGTCATCTTGATTTGTTGCTGCATATTTGTGGAAATACTGGAAGACGTGCTGGTGCTTGTCTTACCACGTAGCGATTACTGGCGCCGAAGCTTGTCGCCGTACTACGAGCGGCAGCCAGTCCTGCATCCCAAGCAGCTGTTGCTCATAGATCATAAGGGAACAAACTACGAAGCAGCGCCTTTGGCCCTCCATGGCCAGCGATCCCTGGCCTTGGTGGAGGTCATCGCACTCATGTCGCCGAGCTCTTTGTTCACTTATGTGCTGATGACGCTACAACTAGGGGCTGGCTATCTGCATGGCGTATGCGATGTACCCATCCCGAAAGAGATCCGACTTGTTGATGCACTCATCTGGGAAACTCCACTACGATGTGTTTGAGCGCCGGCTCACACTTCTTTTGTTAAGCCTCTATATTAAGCACGAGCATGAATCCGCCCCCCCCCTAATATTCACTGTTTTATTCCATTGTATGTTTGCCCTACGAGTAATTCCTGAGAGGGACAGGATGAATTCAATTCACACGTTCTATAGTACAAATTCGTCTTGCGATCTTGACGTTTCGGATGTTGAGATAGTTCCGAAGACCTGCAAGAGAAAGAGAGAGGGAGAGAGTTTGCTTCGATGTAGGTTAAGTAGCTAAGTAGTTATAGGTCGTTAACCTTCTACTCTTAGGCGACCCAATATACCCCCTAATCGGCCTTAGTCGCTGTAGTCTTGGCCCTTTTGAACTCTTTGGGTGCATTCCGGGGCAAAGTCTCCTCGAACACGTTTTTGGTTTGATATTACCGGGGAGGTTAATCATATAGGGGGAGCGGATTGCTTTGTCATAGTGGCCTGCTGTCAGAGGCAGGCCAGGTGCAACGTGTCGCACTTGCGAAGCCTCGTTCATGAAGCTGGTTCTTCCGGCTGTGAGAGAGCTGCGCGAAGTCTCGGTTCTGCTGCGTCGATGGAATCTTTCCCCAGAGGTCTCTAAATCCTAGTCCACCGGACGAGCAGCAGTACTGCATTCCGAAACAGGAAGCTGCAGATATGCAGCTTAGGCTTCTTGTTACACAGAGGAGGTCCTCAGTACAGCGAGCCCCCCCCCCTAAAGTCAGAAAATGGGAGCTATGCAAAGCCCCATTTCTACAGTACGATTCGTCTCGCAGGGGCTTGGGATGCATGGGCACTTGCAATCGCCGTTGAAGCTACTTCATTTCTACTTGAAGGTTCATGGGTATTTGTAAAAGTGAAGTGTGGATTTCGAGCTCGGAATGCTGGCTTTAGCTATCAGAGCCCTTGCAAGCACCTTCGAGCTTCAAGGTTCATTGCCCATTTGGGCGGTTGAGTTAGTATCTCTGGTACTGGAACGTTGTATCGTGCGCCAAAGCTGGACCAGCGGCGAAAACCTGGCTACGGCTTAAAGGACGCGCAGCAACGTTCAGAGTCGAAGTAGGGGGTGTTCTTGCCGTTTTAGGTTTCATAGTGAGGGCTTAGAAAGTCTTATTTCCAGGTGTGCTCCTGTTGCAAGAAGGATGCTGACTCGCTTTTCCCATACCTCGCAAGTGCATGCCACCAGTGGGCTCCAGCAGTCCAGGTGAAGCCTCTGCCCGTAAGGTGTGGTGTAGTATTGTCACAGTATTGTGACACTCCGTTGAAGCTTCCAGCTCCGCAGGTTTCCTTCCAAGTTGAAGGGTTGCACTGCCCATGAAAAGTTCACAGCAGTGGATCCTAGTCGGTTGAGGAGTTAGCAGGTGCTGCAAAGCAGCTGAAAGCTTCTTCGAGTCTTTGAACCTGGGGCATCGTGCAGCAACATGCAGAGTCGAAGTAGGGCGGTTTGCTCGTTTGAGGACGTCAGGCTTTGCGATGACATACCCCAAGCAGCTAATGTACATGCGATTGCGCGACTCGATGCTGTAGTGTCGCAGGGTCTGTCCCTGTTGAGTACTCGTATGCTGACGTATCGACCTTGCGACCTGGCATGAATGCTTGGGCTTGCGCTGCGGGGCCAAAATGAATTACTTTGACCGGCTATAGATAAAGCTGAAATTAAAGCTGAAATTCCATGCCACTGCGGCAAAGGACTCGGCATGGATGATGCCGACTACCCGGACGCTCCAAGATACCTGGCCGCTGTAGGTTAAAGGCTTTCACAGTTCATGCAGGGTTTAGAGATAGGCGTTTGAATTGTCTCTCCTTCCAGGCCAAGCCGTTATGCAGGCCCAACGAAGCCGCAAACCAAGTTTGAAGCCCGAAGTGTCACGTTGTTTGTCGACTGTTCCCGAGGCTGCCCGGGTTTAAACCCATAGACCCTCTCGTCGCACAGCTGTGAGAGTCGAAGGTTTTTGTATGCGTGCATATGAGTCATATGAGAATACAAAACGAGCATGTGCTGGTCTACGCTCTTTTCATTTTTACGTAATAAATGATTACGGTATGTTTCCATCCGTGGGTGTTACTTACGTCTTTGTTATGTAAAACTTAACTTTGTGTTTTCTATAGTTCATCTACGTAGTATGTATCGGGTGATTTTAGCGTGTGTGTGTGTATGTATATATATATATATATATATATATATATGTATATATTCATACATGCACATTTGCACGTAGAGCGTAGGGTTTCGAATGGGCATGAAGTCAGCGACTTGGCCTAAACCCTTGTGCCGAGGACTTGATGCTTCCAGCCAAGACATTGCAGGCAGCTCGTGGCGATGGTGCAGTGTATCTAGGACACTGCGGGGCATGTATGAGAAGCAGCATGAATGATAGCTGGGCTGACCTGATAAGAGGGCTAGGACGAAAGGGACAGAAGCACTGACGATACTTGCGCTACTTGGTAGCGAGTGCTCGTGTCATCGTAAGTCGCACCAGCCTCTGAAAATCGGCGACATAGTCGAGACGAGTTTGGAGCATCAAGGTGTGCAGCGAATGGTGCACTCTTCGTCAACTTGTCAAATGTGTCAGGCTGATTTTTGCAATGACAACCCTGCAACGTGTAGCCTGCCATGAGTGAATCGGCACGCTTGTGTTGCAACTGTTACTCGATATGCAAGCACCTCGCGATTGTATGAGGCATCCGAATTATCTGATGATGTTTTGTTTTACCTTGAGTATTTGTTTTTTGTTTTTGTGTTTGTTGCTTTCCTCTGCTTTCCTCTGCTTTTGTGCTTCTCTGCTTTTCTGCTTCTCTGCTTTTCCGCTTCTCTGCGTTCCTGCTTCTCTGCTGCTGCTTCTCTGATTGTTTGCTTGGCTTTTCTCTTGTTTTAAGTTTTTGGTTGCAGCTCTTCCCTGCTTTAGTATGTTTTTGTTATTCTTGATTTTTGCGTTGTTGCTTTCCTCTGCTTTTCTTTCCTCTGCTTCTCTGCTTTTCCGCTTCTCTTGTTTCTATGTTTTTTTCTGCTTTTCTGCTTCTCGGATTGTCTGCTTCGCTTTTCTCTGTTTTACGTTTTTGATTGCAGCTCTTCCTTGCTTTAGTATGTTTTTTTGATTTTGTGTGTTTGCTTTCCTCTGCTGTTCTGCTTCTCTGATCTCTTCTTATTTGAGTTTTGTGCTTTTGCTTTCCTCTGCTTTTCTGTTTCTCTGCTTTTTCTGCTTTTCCGCTTCTCTGCTTGTCTGCTTCGCTTTTCTCTGGTTAAGTTTTCGCTTGCTGCTCTTCCCTGCTTTGATTGCTTGTTGTTTTTTCTTGTTGATTGCTTTCCTCTGCCTTTGCTTTCCTTTTGCTTTTCAGCTTTTGTGCGTCTCTGCTTCTCCGCTGCTCTGCTTTAACGCCTTGCTTTCGTACTATTACTATTACTATTATTATTATAATAATATCTTCTCCAACACGCAAAAAGAAATCCCTTGCCAAATCGCCTTCGATGCCCTCTTCGAAGGGGGTTGCAAAGGGGGGGGGTGTGCCACCCCCCCCAACCCCCCGGTCTCTGAAGCCGTGAAGAAATGAACACGTCTTCTCCACACAAGAAGGAGAAAGCCACTCGAAAACGTTTCAGGGGGTTTAAAGCGAAGAAAATATAATCATCATGATTGAAACGTCTTCACTGACAGACAAGAAGGCGAAAGCCAGACGTATTCGCTGGGGATTTATAAAGCAAGAAACAAAGTAAAGTGAAAGAGACTCTCCTGTGTAAAACGAATAAATGAGGAAAAGCGTCTTCTCCAACACACAAGATGGAGAAGCCACACGAAATCGCTTAAGGGGGTAAAAGCGAAGAAAACAAAATCATTTTTGGAGTTTGCAAATGGGTGGGGGGGGGCGGGGCCGCGCCCCAACCACGCTTTTTCTAAACTGCAAACTTTGCTGCTTTCTCCCCCCCCCCCTTACCCCCCCTTTTCTGAACTGCAGACCCTGCTGGTTTCTTTAAGCTCTACTACAATTAGGGTAGTAGCAAAAGCAGCAACAACAGCAACAACGGCAAAAACCAGTGACACAACAACAAAAACAGCAGCAACAACAACGACGACAACGACAATAGTAACATTAACAACAACAAGAACAAACAGAAGAATAATAATAATAAGAAGAAGAAGAACAGCAACAAACAACAACAGCAACAGCAGCAACAACAACAACAGCGGCGTAAGAATAACGAGAACAGCAGCAACAACAGCAACAGTAACAATAGCACTAAAAAATAACAATTACAAAAATAAATAAATAGTACAATAATCATACGATTATGCATAACCATAAAAATACTAATAAGGCTAACAACAACCACAAGAACAATAACAGTAACAACAACAACAACCACAACCACAACCACAACAAAGGCAACGTAGGTTTTCGTCAGGAAAACGTGAGAAATGGCACGAAATCCGTCCAACATGTAAGGAAAACTGTCGTTTCCCTAGGAAAAACCAAGGTAACGTACGTTTTTCCTGAAGGTAACGTACGTTTTCCTGAGGAAAATCCCGGGGGAATGGCACCAAATCCGTCAAGAATGTGAGGGAATTAGTGTTTCCGTAGGAAAAATCCACCCCCCTCCCTCCCTCGGTCCCTCGCTCCCTCCCTCCCGTACCCTCAGACCAAGCAAACGAACAAAAACAAAACAAAAAGTTTTCAGATAATTTTGCATCCATTGTATGACAACTCCCGGCTATGCGCCTTCAAGCTGCGACCGACTGATTTCGGGCGGCGTAAGATAAAGTACATGGAAGTTATCGCGGAATCTCCATGTCGGGATCTGCACGAGCACCGTCTGGTTCACACATCGGAATCACGTGCCAAGGTTTGTATGTTCAAGCGTCGCAGTCACCCTCCTATGAACCGTTAAGGAAGCCTACAGTACCCTTATGGAAACCCTTAACGGAAACCTGTAGTACCCATATGGTATCCCTCAGCGTTTGTCGGCTGCACAGTTCGCGCACCGCACACGGATTGGGCAAAGCAGTCTCGAGCAGCTTCTTCGAGGGGAGCGAACTACATTGCAGTATCATTGGGGTAGATGCTTTGAGCAACTGTTGGGATGGAAGAGGAGAGGAAGAGGTCAGCGTTCAAATTTAGGCTTTCCACCCCGATGTGCAGAAAGACTCCTCGCCCATCCACGGAAGCTGGTCCTATCCTGCACCCCTCGTAGCCCAAACTCATAAGTAATCTCGTCCTCGAGTAGTAGCCCTGAACCCTAAAGGTGCCCTTCCCGAGCTCCAGCGGCAAAACAGCCCTCTGGAACGCCCCGGAACTGGAATGCTCCTGGGCCGCGGGATTCGGATAGGGTCTGGGAGTTTGTAGGATTCACGGCCTTTAGCTTTAGGGGTTTACGAGGTGTAGGTGTTTTGGGTCTCAGGCTTGAGTTTTGCATGCGGTGGCGGACTCTACAAGTCAGGTGGTCGTGGTTGTGGAGAGTAGGTGTGCCAGGTCTTGTCGATGGTCATAGAGGCATATTCTCAGAGAAACTGTGGGTGCTGTTAAGAAGGGAGAACTCACGCTACGAGCTTCTGAGTCAGTCCCGATTCCGCCTTGACAGGCAGGTTTGGATGAACAAGTGCGTGGCAGGCTGTATTGATCCGGTTGCCTTTCGGGATCCCCAGAACATGGCGACATTGTTTTGCTAGGCTCAGGAGCCCGTAAGCACCTGCATTTTAAGTCTCATGTTACCCTGTGCTTGAAACTCTTGTGTGTGTGTGCGTTGTTGCTCTTCAATGCTTCGAACTAGTTCGCTGCATGAGCATCTCGGCTTCATGCGGGTTCGTTTCCACCGGTTTGAGGGAGCTGTGATGCTAGACCAGGGTTGATCTTGTGTCCGCAGGTCCGAGTCCATGTGGGGTTGTTTCAAAAGTTGCATACTCTAAGCGCAGCATAACACAAGAACCATCAGCCAATGTGCCAAGGTCGCACAGAGACAGTGCCGACCGAATTCTCAGCCGGTTCCTAGACAGCTGAACCCGAAAGAGGGTTTCAGACTTATGTCTTGAGGATTGCTGCGGTCAGGGGTGAGATTCATGTGCTGAAACTGACCCTACAGTGTTCCCTGACTTGATGGCCAGCGAGACTTGTTGCAGAACGCTGGGTGCATGTGTAAAACGGAGTATGCAACCGAAAATTGTTAACGCAGCATCTACGACATGACAATCGATTGCCTGACTTTGGAGCCCATTTCAAACTTTTCTGCACTGACTTAGACTGGAGGTGCCTCAAACGAAAATGATACAGTATCGGGCGGCAGTTACCAGCGCACAAATGTGAGCTAGTGCGATCAGGCATTTAGGTAGCAACCTTTGCCCGTCCACAACGTATCAGGCACATGTACACACAATGCCCGTATGGCCGCGAGCGCGTGCTTGCGTGCATGTGTGCGTGCACGTTCGCAGGTTTGTGTGTGTGTGTGTGTGTGCGTGCGTGCATGCGAGCGTGCGTGCGTGCGCATGGATTTGCGCACGCACAAGTGCGCACGCACCCGCACGTGTCTATCTGTCTGCCTGCCTGCCTGGCTGTCTGGCTGTCTGCTTGCCTGCCTGCCTGCCTGGCTGGCTGGAAGGCTGGCAGCGGGTGTGTGTGTGTGTGTGCGTATTTGCGTGCGTGTGCGTGCGTGCATGTGTGTCTGTGTGGGTTGGCTGTGTGATGGCGTGTGTCTGCACATGGTGGGGGTGGACCGAAGAATGGCTTCAGTTAACTGTACTTACCATAAGAGTGAGTTCCCTCAAACTCAGGCCTTTTGAAGGGCCCTTGTAGTTAGAAGAAGCCCAGCTGACGCTCCTTACGGAACCATGGAACAAGTGCTGTCTTCCAACACTTACCGTGCACATGTCCGCACAATCGCCCTTCTATCGTGTCAAGCCTGTTGCGCCTTGCATCTGATGTCTACAGACTTTCGAACCGTTTGCGAAAGACAGCATGCCGTAGATGGTACTGACCTATAGAAAAGCATCGCAAAACTCTGGTTTCGCCACCGCTTTTTGTGGGCATGGGTACACGGGTCGGATATTTCTAAGTTCTGAGCTTCATGCCTTGCTGAAGTTGTTAAGATCAGTCGGTGTTTCAGCCTGTTGGAGGTCCGAAGAAACCGACATTAAGATATGATACTATAGGGGCCTAAATAATTACCTATACTATTTTGGGGGTTCCTTATTATAATTATGGTATAATGGGCCCCAAACCCCTATTCTAGTTACTAAGGCCCCTACATTATGATATGGGATCGACCGGGAATTCACCACCGCTTGGCTACCGCGATGTGCACCTTCCTAAATTCTGGCATCCGGCTCTGAACACGTCCCGAAGCCCAAGGAATCACAACTGAAACCGTAGGCCACATGCGATGCCGATCTCAAATCGTGTCTCTGCAAAACCGTTGTGTAACTATGAACGAGACTTTGACCCCGGACCCTCTGCTTGAATTCAAAGCCCTGCGGGGAACCTTCAACAAAAACAAAGACCCGATGGAAAGCTCAACTTGCCGGACCTAGGCCTGATACTGCGATGTCCTTGTGCGCAACGCAGATGAATCAGAAGACTATTATTATTATTATTACTATTATTATTACTATTATTATTACTATTATTATTACTATTACTATTATTATCCATATACGATCTAGAGCTCTCGGGTTTAGGCTTCAGAAGTTTGGGGTTGAGGCTTGATGCAGGAGCCCACAAGCAAAAAGGCGATCTGGGGTTTAGGGTGTATATAGGGGTCCAGAGTGTGGGTTTTGCCCGAGAGCCGAGCTGCTGAAAGCGCCTAGGATTCAAGGGCAGATCTCCACCGCTCTGGTCCTACTGCTGCTGCTTTGCTGCCTCGTACACCTACAGGGAGAAGTGGCGACGACCACCACCAACAACACCAGCACCAACACCATCAAACGTTCCCTACTAGCTTCACCACCACCACCACCACCACCACTACTACTACTACTGCTACTGCTACTGCTAAGGCTACTGCTACTGCTACTGCTACTGCTGCTGCTGCTGCTACCGTTACTGCTACTGCTGCTGCTGCTACTACTAGTAGTATACTACTACTACTACTACCGCTGCTACTACTACTACCGCTTCTACTACTACTACTACTACTACTACTACTACGACTACGGCGACTACTACTACCGCTACTACTACTACTACTACTACGACTACTACTACTACTACTACTACTACTACTACTACTACTACGTACTATGATCACGACTACGACTACGACGAGGCTAGAACCGCAACAGTGAAAGCCAGGCTGTACCGAGTTTGAAGCGACTTTGATATGTAAGAGTAGATCCCTCATTTGCAACGCCTCCAATGACAATCGTCTAGAGCCCCTTAATCAAAACGAAATCCACGGCACCGTAAGCAAGTAAACATGCTGAGTCCCGTTTGTGTCACGTTTGAGGCAGAGACTGGGATGGGAGAGGACCCTGACTTGTGCAAACGGGGCCCTTCCTGTTGCTCCCCTGAGCTTTCACCCACATTGCCGCATTGCCACGTGCTTGCCAAGGGATTCAATTGTGATCCTTCGAGTTTCTCATCCTCTGTAAAGGGGAGCCCATGGTATTATTCTTACTCACGCAAACACTTGTGCAACGCGGGCCCTTCCTGTACCTCCCTGAGCTTTCACCCAGATTGCGGCATTGCCACGTGCTTGCCAAGGGATTCAATTGTGACTGTTCGAGTTTCTCATCTCCGTTGTGCGAGGGGGGCCCATGGCATTATTCTTACTTACGCAAAGGCAATAGTATCAATGATGTGAACGATGCTGAAGTGAGAATGTCAATCCCCTGAATGTCGGGTTGAGCGCGATTCGTGATAGAACCTATCCCCATGGGGCTCACATTGGGGTTCGTCTTATTTCACGGGACATTGTGGATACCCTACATGACAGGAAGTACGCCATCATATCGTCATGAGGATGATTTGCAGCGTCCATAGTTCACATCAGAATGCTTCAGGGTTTAGTGCTTGCTCTTTAAGCCTTAAGCTTGTCAAGATGGAAGATCGAACAATGCTAGTTGGTCAAACATTTGCTACGCTAAGGACATCACATTTTTTGATAATTTGGCACACGAGCTAAGTTGCACAAGCAGATCTATCATCTGAAACGATGCTGCGTGAAACACCAGTCGTGTGATAGTCGGACGCGGGTGGACAAGTCGAAAGTAACATGTGCTGCTGGCAGGATTCCATGGTCAGCTTCATCCGCAACTACATGACTAGTGCCTGGGTTTGCAGCATATCCTTGCCACAGCGGCCACGGACGACCCATGTTCCTATTTTGTTGGAGTCCTGCTTGACATGTACGCTACTGCGTGCTCTTGTGCCGATGAAGCCATCTAGGCTCCCTATCAGTCTTCTCGATTTGTTTGTTTCTTGTCCTCTCTCCCTTTTCTTCGTCTCTGTCGCCCCAGCTCTCCGTCTCTATGTCCCACTCCTTTCCGCAACAGCTGATTGTTGGCTTTCCTTGTCATACTAGTGTGGTGCATGGCTCCTGCATGTATTCTCCGATTGCACGTTCTCCTTCTGCACAAATCCTGGATTGCATCCATGTTCGGCTTTGCCTTCCAATCCCGCCAGATGAGGCAAGAAGGCCTGCAAACTAGCAGAATCCAGCAAGGTGCTAGTGTAACTCATTTGGAGATGTCAAACTCCAATCGCGCCAGAGTTTCTAGCATTCTGCACATTCTTAGCTTCCATCCTCCACAGCGAAACAATTCACAAATGATCCCGCAGGCATCCTTCAACCCTTTGGGCAGACTGTGGACGAGCTGCACCGGCACCTCCCTGGAAGGGGATTCTGCATGGGAGGGTAGGCAGGCCACACTGTTAGAGTCCCAGTGAATGAATGGAGTTGACCACAGTTGACCCATGATTCCTCGAACTGCTGCTGGTCCCCAATCACTGTGAGTTGCGACGTCGAGTTGCTTGTGCGAGCATGAATGGTTCGGGTTACCACATAGCGATACATAACGCGTTCTAACCTGGACATGGGTCGCTTCCTATGAAATGGAGGGGCATGACTTAGACAGCTCTATGGGCTTGGCATGCAGCACTGCCGAGGTATGTCTGGAACTTGTCCGAGACAATGAGCACCACAGCAGCAGATTGATGTCCGAACCCTGCTCGTTCGATCGAACCTTATGCGCAGAACACGAGTTCAGAGTCTGCCAGCGAAAGATTAAGCTCAGCCACATAAGCTTCCCTGCACAAGTTCGTAGGACTGTCTACACTCCTTCCGCGCTCTGAGCTGTCGGGTTAGGATACCTTCCTGGATGTGAGGAAAAAAATTGAAACAGTCCATTAAGGTGCCGTCTCCCAGGCCCGGCAACTCTTCCGAGGGGGCTTGGGGGCGATTAGGGCTTAGATTCCGAGATCATTGAAGGCTTGACTGTGGATGTGGCTTTCTTCCTCCGAGCTAAGGGGTGTCAGGAGTTGTTGCATGATGCAGTGCTTCGTTTCCATTTGATACTTTTTCCCGCATTTGCATCCAAATATGGGCTTCAAAGAACCAAACGAGCGGGCCGATTTGCAGCATTGAACCACGGTTGCCTAGTTCAAGCGGGCTTTACTGCCAGTGGCAGTGCTGAAGAGAGCAGGCGACTTAGGCATGGGACTTTATGCATACTTCATGCGGTCCATTTGTATACGAGAGACATGGAGAGGCTGCCAGAGTGCAGAGCAACTAAAACCGGCACTTGGCATGTGGGGCTCATGGTCGGCAGAAGCAGTGTGGCAACTGTTGCTAGAGCTGTCGTTAGTATGCCACTGAAATTTGGCCGGCCCCTGCTGTTTTGGTCGAGGACCATAAGTCTCGGTGGAGCTCAGCGAGACTATAGGTGCAAAAATCCTGAGAGCAAACAAGCCCCAAATCAACCTCGAAAATTCCCAAAGTTGAGACCGTCTCAGGATGTGGAAGGCCACACAGCCCAGCTGGCACAGCAGGCCTTGCCGACGACCTCACTGAGTCCAAGGGGGTCGTCAAAATTAGACGCATTGAGGGGTCGATGGGGTTTACGGATTTCCGGGCCGAGGTTGTGCTGTTTTATACAACTTCAACTCAAGGTGTCTTTGCAATTCTTACGGTGTTGGTTCTACTATGGTCTCGGTAGGTGGGTGCTGTAGCTATCGCTGAAAGGTAACTTCACCTGTTTCAGACAAGCTGAACGGGCACTGTTGTAGACCAGTAGCTAGGTGGCAATCCTTTCGTCAGTGCCGCATTGACCGTGTTTGGCCTGGGCAGGGAGGTATAGCCATTGTGACAACATCATGTGTGGATGAAGCCGTGAGATGGACGGTGATGTTGGATAATGGCATTTGAGTCAAAAACAGATAAGCGCAGAACTATGCCTCAGGGTTCCAAAATGCATATGTGCAGATAAATAAATACATATATATATATATATATATATAATTTATACAAAAAATATCTATATTTATATGCATGCGTAAATTCACTCACCCAAAGAAAACTGCAATAATATATATATATGTATGTATTCTGTTGCCATCGGTAGAAGAACAGAGGAACCCTCTGAAAGCCTATGGAAGCCCTTCCGGCTAGCATTCCTTGGCCTCGCCTACACCTTTCTCGCTCTGAAGGCTGAATGAACAGACCTTAACAACGAGATGTGGCTTTAGGGTGCAATGTGGTAACATGCTAGAAGCCACAGGGCTCCAGTTTCCTACCAGCCACCCTGTCGTCTCAAGGAGCTGCTTGGGCTGGAAATCCTAATCCAAAGCACCTGACGAGGCAGCTTTGGTTGCTGAGCTCCGACAGGATTTGAATCGGACCTCCGACCAGGCTCAGATTGGGTTGGCTTTTGTGCAATAAAGCTTCTGGGTACGTCAGGGGTGTACCTGGCAGGATTGCGCGGAGCGTGGGAGAACTCTGCCTATGGCACACCAACTCGACCCTCTGTTCTTCCCAGCTCGGCAGTTTGGATCAGCCTCCGGCCTGACAATTTATAATTAATAAAGGGCCCTACCAATACTAGTTTGCGGATTTGAATGCTTCGAGAATAAATACCAGACTAATCATGTCGCGAGCCAGGCGAGCTGCTGATTGTTCCTTTTTCGCCGGGTTGCTTTCTGACCTGGATTCCCAGGAGCTTCAGTCAAGGAATCTCACACCTTAAACCGTAAGCCTGACCTCATGAGTCCGTGGCCCGCCCACGGCGAGTGTGCGAGTGGAAACCCTATCCAGACAGGCCCGAAAAAACAAAGGAATCCTTAATCTCCCAAAGCCGACAGCCCAAGCATGACGCTCCGAGTGAAGCAGTGGGCCTTGCCATTGCCCCAGACCTCTTCCGTGTGCTGGTCGAACTCCGCTTTCGACTCGTCGCAACAGAAGACATGGCCTGCCAGCTCTGCGATGGGTTGCCGACAGGTTCGTGCGAGCGGCCCGAGCCCAGGCAGCCGGTCTGTACTTAGAAGCCGGGCCTGCCGCCCCGCCGCGAGTAAGACGCGAGCCCTGGGTTCTGTGCAGCCTCCGCTTGGGTCTGTCAAGCCTCCACAGTCCGTGACTACGTGCCTCAGGTTGCCTCAGGGCGCCGCAGCAGTAGTCCGAACTTGTAGGCGTCGTTCCGGGCGACAGGGCGTACAGTTGTTCCCAGCGCTCACCCTTGCTCACCCTTACAGTCGTGTGCATTAGGTCGGTCCCAGTTCGGCCTTGTTGTTCCGTCTTAATTTGGTCGGAAGATTGATGTACTATCTAGCAGCTGGATTCTCCGCAGTCCAACGCGCATACTTGCAGCCGTTCTACGTGTCAATAATGCGCTGATCCGAAAACCTTGTAAACCCTAAACCTCTAAACCTCGAAACCCGAAAGCAAGTCTGTGCCAGGTCGCACAAGCACAGACGCTGCTCGAGGCTACGACGGTGCCTCGGACCCCTCTTGCTGTATAGGACCAGAGTCCACATGCAAAGTCCCTAGACCCTATATACCCTAAACCCCTAAAGACCCCAGCCAGAAAACAGAGCTCGCGAAAAGCCAACCCTAAAGCCCTAAACCCGAAAACGGAGAACGATTGGAACCAGGATTAGGTGGAGGGTACCTGAGTTAACCCCCAAGACGTTTATGTATATTTTCATATACAAGATTTACACGTGCATAAGGGCATGCAGCTACTGTGCATGGGTGATGTATACAAGGGTATGTATACATGTGTGCTTGCACCTTCGCAGGGGCATACAGATGCTGCGTATGGCGGCTGTCGTTCAATGTCGCCGTATTTACATAGTCTTAATAGTTTTTATATGCACGGATATAGTTTCCCAGCAGAAAGAACATGCCTGCTTACACGTGCACGAAGACATTGCCGAGAATGTACATGCGTACCGCAACATGGACAAAACGAAGCCAACCATAGCTCGGATTTACACGCAGCCATACCCGCAGCTACCTCCTGACCACATGTATCGATCGGTGTTTTGCAGCTCCTAACTTTTGTTCCCTGCGCTGTTGTTGTGGATTGTTGCGTGCGGCCTGGCACCAACCCCATGCACACAGACCACACACACACACAAGAACCCCCACTTCTTGCACGCGCACACGATCACACACACACACATGCGCCGTTTTATGACGACGAGAGGACGCATCAAGAAATGCATGCACCATTTTACCTACACACACTCCTTTCATACATCCATGCAGACATACACACCTACAAGCTTTGCAGCAGCACTACGACGTGACATCATCCGTCAGTTATATTACGCTACATTACATTTGTACATTGCATCGATTGCACGAGAAAAATTACCTATGTTACCTAAATCGCTATGAAACAGTAGCATTACATATCCTTATACATCATACAATCCATTTCTCTACGCAGCATACACTCCACTTCGCTACGCCAAACTACATCATTACATTAGCTCCATCCGTGCATGCATCCCTTTATGCAAACCTACACACACAGGCATACATACTACACGTACAGATGTACGCGCATGCCGACGGTCATGATCATATACATACATACACACAGACATACATACATGCATGCATGCATGCCCGCGTGCATACAGCATACCAAGTAGAGGCGCGCACACACACATGCATACATACATGCGTACATACATGCATACATGCATACCCGTACATACAAATATGTGTATCTACGTATAGTTCGCTAGCCAGGTAGCAGGATAGGTAGCTAGATAGATGGGCGTGGATGGCTGGATGGATGGACGGACGGATGGATGGATGGATGCATGGAGGTGTGGTTCTATCTGATGTTTCTGGTAGATAGATCGACGGAAAGAGAGACAGAGAGAGGGAGGGACATATATTCTGTCTGTTGGCAGGTGCAGATGTAGTAAGAAGCGTCTTTCTGAAGGCTGAAAAGAATGCCCTCGAGTCCGAGCTGCACAGCCTGAAACCGAAGGTTGGCGAGTGCTTTGGCTCCAGTCACCTCGTCTTCGGGGCGAGTGATGAGATTCCCAGCTATCCAGGATAGGGAGATCTTTCTGTAAGGAAGATGACCAAATATCAGGGCCATCCTCATTTCGGGTCTTGAGTTCAACCTCATGGAGCATCTCCATGCTTGGGCACCTGCGAAGCAGCAATTCCCGAATTCCTGCCCCGTGACCCTACAGGATGACATGGCTTCAAGGATTGGCAATCAGGCTAAGGGAAGCTTTGGGCTCTTGTTTGCTTTTGTCCCGCTACTGGCACATACTTCGAGGCTCGACGAGAGGACAGTTGTGGTCATGGAGGCAGTTCAGGACCAACCGTGAGCCGTGTGATGGGTGCGGTAAGGGTGATGACTTCGGCTTCCGATCTCCTTGTCCAGATGGCAGATGACAAAAAGATCGTATGCATTAGCTTCTCGTTCCGAGTCCGAGACCTCTGAAACCTAAACTCCGGAACGCTGACGCCGTGTAATTTAACGAGAATCAACCGAGACCCGGTCGACCTGCCTGAAGGAAGCGTCGAACATCGGGCCAGACTTAAAGACCCAGCCTGGCACCGCAGGAGCTACAGCCCCGCCTCAAGGAGACCAGGTGCAAACTGGCAAGGCCCGTGGATCAGAATTTCACGTTTTCAATTTTGGGCTGTCAAGGGTTTGCTACAGCTTTCGCAGCATTGCAGGAGCAACCTTGCCATCACTGTGGTCCCGCGACCTCAAGCACCACTATCACAACTCCGACAGCCAATTAAACCTTACATCGCATTCATGATCGTATATGGCAACCAAAAGAAGTGCACGTAGGATATGAACAGGCGTTCTTGCAGAACAACATAAGCCTCTCATCATCCGAAACTATTGGGCCCAAACCGTGAAACAGCACCTGCAGCAAAGCCCTAACTACATACTCAAGAACCAGTCACATGTCAAGATGCGCGGTACTGCGAAAGCAGCAGAATTTCAAAACGGGCCAGAACACGCATTGGAGCATGCATGGCAATTCTTGGAAGGCTCCAAAACATTGCGCGATTTCGAGACCACCTCAATTGCCTGCTCATGGCTTGGGTGACCCAGATGAGTACCATAAACCAGTCAATCCGTGACGAGTTGAGACCGAATGTGCAGCGAGCTTGTCCAACGCTGGAGCATTGCCAAAGAGCTGTCATAGAGTCCCTCAGTCCTACATGCAGCCTGAGTGGGGCATGATTTCCATCCGTAGCCACTCCAAATGTTGCGTGGGGCTGGCCGAAGCGCGATTCATGGGATTCGCCGTCGATGTTCCTCGCAAAGCTATGTCGGCACTCTAAGCTTGCAAAGTGCTCGTTTCGACCAAAAAATGAGGAATAGTGAGTAGCCACGGAGCCATCTGACCCCGGGTCCTGGATGCTCCCTGCCAGTGCGCTGCGCCTAGTTCCCCCTAATTACTTGTACACCGAGTAGGACGAGAAGAAAACAATGCACCATTGCAGCGATGCGCAATGCATAGCGAAGATTTTTCGAGACCTGCGAAGCTTCAATAATTGGCCCCGGACAAATGACGCGCCGTGTCGGACACATTGCCTGAATCGGAGGTGTGAGGAGTCCAAGTTTGAGACGGACCGCGACATTGCCCAGTTGCGCGACTTGCTGGCACAAAGTTGCATATTATTGCCAAAGTACCGTCCCACAGTACCACTTGAAGCACAGAAAACAGCTCGAAGAGCCCTTTGTCTTTGTGTGTGTGTGTGTGCGTGCATGCGTGCCGCTGGTGCATTTTGATGTGCCACTTCTACACGAGCTCCATCCGAGGTGCGGCGCTGGAGCACGTGAAAGGTGACATTGATGCGTGGGACAAGACACACGAAGCCGTCGTGCAGTCCATCAATGGTGCCTCGCATGCACGGATACCTATGCGAGTTGGGTTTCATGAGTTGGAATTGCAGGATCCATCTCAGCCTATCTTGACTCCGTGCCTGGCATTGCTCGTGCTGACCCCGAATACAATAAATCTTTGCGCAAGTCATCAACTCGCCTGTCATTGCCAACAGCCTCTATGGTAATTATGTCATCTTGGGGCTTCCAACACCTGCGTACGTAGCCAGAAAGTAGCAGTCGCCGTCGTTGGCACTAGGTCACTAGGTCTTACTTAGTGCCAGTTTGTTACATGTGGTTGTGCGGATGCATTCGTGTCTGACTCTTGGCGTTGCAGTTGCATTGCACTTGCGGTCATGGTGTCGATTGTTATTATTGTTTTGCTATTCCTAACAAGTGTTCTTGTTGCCTTGTTAGTGTTCTGTTGTAGATGCTTGTGTTGCCGCGGCCATAGTATCAGTCTCGTGTACTTGTTATGGGCTTCACATGGCTGCAAGTCAGTTTATGATTTTGTTGAGCTGTTGAGATTCCTGATGCGGTGTTTCGGCCATTCAAATTTGAGTGTGCAAACAGTCATCGCGCGTTGCCTGGCGCTGCTAGACCCTCTGGATGCAACGGCAGAGAGAGAGAGAGAGAGAAACAGTCAGTCCTGCACCCCAAACCCGCCATGCACCCGCCGCGAGGCACCAAGCAAAGCTTCGAGGGCCGGCTGCAGGTGACTCCTGGGTCAAGTTCGGAGGTTTTGTAGTTCAGGAAATGGTTCATCGATAGTTCCGGCTGGAGGGATATACCAATATATCAACTAGTTCTATTTGCCGTTAATCGCCATGGTTCATTATCGCTACCATTACCACTAACATCCACTAACCAAGAGCCACCATGTCCATTACCACAATCATTTTTAAAAAGTATGTGTAGTCGTTGTTTCGTCGTCGTCGTCGCAGCCGTCGTACTAGTAGTCGTCGTCGCAGTCGTCGCCGTAGTGGTAGTAGTAGTAGTAGTAACAGTAGAAAGAGAAGGTAGAGGGAGAAGGAGTAGTAGTTGCAGCAGCAGTCGTATTGTGCTGTTGTTGTTGTGGTTGTGGTGGATGTAAGGGATGCGGTGGTGGTGGTGGTGGCGGTGGTGGTGGTGGTTGTTCTTGTTATTCATCCTGTGGTGGTTGTGGTGGTGGTGGTGGTTGTGGTGGTGGTGGTCGTGGTCGTGNGTGGGGTGGGGTGGGGTGGGGTGGTGGTGTGGTTGTTGTGATTGTTGCTGTTGTTGTTGTGGACGTGGATTTGGTTGTGGTGGTGGTGGTAGTGGTGGTAGTGGTACTGGTACCGGTAGCATGAGTTCATCATTGCTTGGGTGCTGTCTCCACTCTGTAACAGTTATCATTATGTATAGCCTGACTGTTACGGGGTGGTGACGGTACCCAACTCACTACCATTATCATTTCCCGCGTCATTGTCAAAACCCTTCTTCCTGTAGATATGTATATGGCAACATATATACATACATTCAGAAATATGCACATACAAAGTAGCACACCTAAAATTGCATACACAGGTGCATACGCAAATAGCTACTTTACATGCATACCTTTACGTATGTACTTACATGCACACATATATATATATACAAACCTAAGAATGCATACATAAATACTACATGCCCAATCTGCTGCTGGACAGTGCAATCCGTGCGGATTTGTCAGTCTCGCAGTAGTCAGGATCTTTCACAGTTAATACCTCCCGCATCCCATGTTGAACCCGGGCAATGCCAGACTGGCAATGCAAACAGGCCCACGACCGGCAGCGAATGTCACACTGCATGTCCTGTGAGGGGCAAACCTGTTTGCGACTCCGGGCTTCTGCTTGGTTCTACTACCCTTTCGTGCTCTTCTCGGCGGAAGGAGCTGCAGGTTTCGATCCGGGACGTGAAGGACGAGAAAAAGACCGCGGAAGCCTTCAGTAGCCAATTGGAGGGCAGGCGCTCCCGCATCGCATGGGAATCGTACTGAAATAGCTTTGCTTGTCCGCTCCCAGGCCAACAGGACCCTTAAAGACACAGTTATGGCTTGAATGGTCTTGAATGCTTCGTTGCGAATAGTGAGTGAGATATCAAGTGCATTATAGACTAATAGAGTTGGTTATTGAGCGACAGAATCTGCGCTTGCAAATACCTCGCCTCGGAGCACACCTTCTGAACATGTAGAATACGGTGTATCATAGATTGACTCCTGGAGGCCAGCTATAAAGCTGGAAGATGCAGGCCATCCCAAAAGAAGTATATTACACCGTGGAAACTTCAAGAAAGCCTCACCTCAACCAACTGGCCCACATCCTTATGCTCGATCCTTCCCAAACCCAGATCTCTGTAGGATACGTGGCATCGAAGAGAAAGCCCATGCATCTTGGCTCTCCTGGTTTTCTTACTGGAAAGGCACGGGGTCCCTTCCCGGGTCTTTGTCATCAGATGGAAAGACGTCCGGAAGCCTAAGTGCTGCAGGAGCCGGATTCATGCTTAGAAGACTTGTGGGGATAAAGCAGACCAAGTTGCCTCTGGCAGAACGAAGAACAGCGCCAGCCCTCGGGAAACCGTCTTCCGAACGACAACGTTACCGAACAGTAGAAGGAAACGTTCCTCGACTAAGGTGATGGTTTTGCAGGTGTGTGAGAAAATGTGTGCGTCTCCCATAGTGACGCCGTAGCTCATTGGGCTGAGGAGTCTGAGAAGAAGCTACAAGAGCATGCAGCATCTCGGCTCCATCATAGAACTATATAGAGGCCTGGATAGCTACTAACGGTATTTCTTGTGGGCTCTGTATAGCTGTGTAATATACAAACCATACCAAACCCTTAGTCTTAGCATGAAGGCCCCTGCATATTGCTCAAAGGTCCTTCTGAGGCCTTTATTGCATTGGGTAAGACGGGAGTGCAGTGACGGCTGATTCTCGGAGAGGGCCGGAGAGGTGCTACAGGAGCCCTAATGATTTGAATAAGGTTTTGGCGTACATGTTACGATTACGAAAACGCGAACTATAGAGGTATAAATTTCGTAAACAAATAGTCCGACCCCTGTGTTAGCTCTGGGGGTGTACGGTTCAGGGATGCGTTTGACTCTGGTAGCCCAGTAGAAGGGATGCGTTTCACTTGTGGGCATATTCGATCGCTTTGTTCTGGGACGTGGGAACAGCAACAACCCTGAAGAGTTGTTGGTGGGTTTCTGGAGGACCGAACAATCGAGAGGGTTCATTGGATACCTTGTCGATATGCACCTTATCCAAATATGTCATGCGAGGAGGCGGTTCCGTATTTATCTGGCACAGACCGTCGTGGCAAGGTGTGGCATAGCTTCCGTGGCACACCTCGTGTCGGAGTTTGGCTGTGCTGCACCGGCTCTTTTGCGTTCTCCTTCGCGGGATATGTCAGGTTTCTGTTGCACCGCACAGGTGATGTTTTGGAAGCTTCGGGTTCTTCTGCCGCTCGCTCCCTCAAGCTTTCTCTACTGGAGGAGAAGCACTTGGCAACATCCTCTGCTGCATCAAGCCTCAAAGGACGAGCCGAGGCAAGAGGAGGGATTGCAGGAGGGCTGTTTACAATAGGGGGATAGTCCAGCTGGCTGCACTCGATAACCATCGTCGAAGTTGTATCCAGTGTACAGTGTACAGCCAAGCATTGTCCTTGCATCTTGCAGCCTGGCCTGATCCACGGGAACAGTCCCGGGCACTCAGTTGACATGTTGATGCGGAGGCGATGGAAAAAAGCCAGGACGATATGAAAGACAGGCCGTGATGCTTCATGGTTCTTCATCGAGACTTTGGGGCAGTTTGTCCATTGATCTGCTCAGCTGTTGTCAAGCTGTCCTCAAACTGCGCTCCTGAAGACTTCAAGTACTGGCGGAGGTGTAAACCTCGACTGTTGATAGACCCGTAAGGAAGCCGACACCAATGAATTGTTGAGCCCTATAAGGGTTCTATAAGCCCTAACAAGGATCTTAGAAGGGCTCCAATCGGAAAAGTAAGAGGCCGGGCTGAGCGATGTGAAAGTGCAGCAGAGCGGTGGGAAAAACTAAGAACACCAAACCGCAAAAAAAAGAAACATATTCGGCAGAGAGAAAAGAGTCACAGCTCTTAGAGTCTTAGAAGTCGGTTTAGGGTTTAGGGTTTAGGGGGGCGCGAGACTTTGGAGGCTGAACAAGGCTGACATAGCGATCACAGACTACCGGGTCCTGGCGGCGGAGAACAAGCAGAAACTCGGCGAGGTCAGTGATTGGAGCTTTCCGTCTCCGGGTTTAGGGTTTATAGGGTCTAGGGTTTAGGATTGGAGCTTTCCGTCTCCTTCCCTCGACTAGAAAGAGGCTGGAGGCCGCTGTTACCCTAAGGCCCTAAGCGGCACTAAGTCTGAACCCTTATACCCAATCTCGGTGGTTTGCGCCGTATTGGTTGGTGTGGGAAATGGGAGGCTTTGGGCTGATACTCCTGGCTTTTGCCGTCTTGCCTGGCATTGACGTGCATGAGAGTAAAGCCCGAAAAATGGAATCCCATGTATTCTGCTTTATGTTCCTTCTGAGATTCACGAACCCACCCCGTCCAATATAAGCCGAAAAGGCTTCTGTTGGAGCTGCGATGGCCCTTGAAGAAGAAGGTTGCTCTTTAACCGGGGGCTGTCATGAAGCCGGAGCTTGAGCCCTCAGGAACATCGCAAAGCTGCTGGAGGTTGTCTCGAGTCCTGCTGCTGGTCTGCCGGGAAGTTCTGGCTTAGGTTTAGTTCTTCGAGTCGTGAGTTGGATGATGGCCTGATGATGGCGCCGGGGAACTGCAAAGGAGATGGGAGTTGGCACAGTGCAGGGCAGTCTCTGAGGAAGAAGGAGATCAAGAGTGTCAGTTGGGAACCGACAGAGTGTGTGTAGCGACGAAGGGTCACTTGCTGGAACAATTTCGGAGTTCTGGATCACTGACACTCCACGGCCGCACTAACATTCTCCGGCCCGTGATTCTCTTTAAAGCACCTTCGGCCGTGACCCTTTTAGATGATTGATTCCATGCCAGTATACTGCTCATAATCAGCCTCAAGGATGTGCTGGTCAACATGGAGTCTTCCATCCTCGAGGTGACGAAGATCAGCCAGCAGAACTCCAAGGTGGCCTTTGGGCTGTTGGATGGTTTCAGATGTGAGTCGAGTCTGTGCTCGTGCTCAGACGATGCAGAGGATTACAGAGCTTCGAGAAGCATCCCAGCACAATCGTTCCGCGTTTTCTGCAGAGAAAGATTGGCTGAGAGGCCATGCCCCGGGAATAGACATCTTGGTGTTTCACTTATGGATGGTGTCCTCTTCCACTAGGATGCATGAGACACGATATCTGATCTGCGGCAGTATGCACAGTGCACATCCGATGCTTAACAGAGAAATCAATGGCACGATCAGCCAATCAGCTGCGTACTGGGTCTTGCTGATTGCTGACTGATTACTGCTAGAAGCCCCGGAAAGAGCCCTAGAGGTGACTTGGAAAGCCTTCCAGGGGCCTCACCAACAGATGCCTTGCTGTAAAGGCCCTCACCGCGCTGACAGCTCAATGCCATGAGCTGTCCCAGCATGAGCTGGAGGCCTGGCCTCTCCTGGAAGTTGCCCGACTGTTTGGGTATCTACTTGTAGTAGGAGCTGGCGTGTAGGAAGCAGCCCGAAGGATTGGACTGGCAAGAGCAAGAGACAACTGCAAGGTTAATACACCGGCACGGAAAATTACGATGACGCAGCAGAAGTGGACTGACATAGGAGGCGCAGCAGCCTAAGACTTACTGGTGAACAAGAGCGGAATCTAATGATGTCAGTGGCACCTCCAGCAATAAGAGCCGATATCCATAACGACACCGCAGCAGCAGCAGCAGCAGCACCACCAGTAATATTGCAACAAAAGCTCGGAGCGACGATGACAACAACGTCTACGACAGCAGAAACAGCAACAGTAACAGCGGCGAAGCAACATCCCGAGAGCCAGTAAGTACAACGAATAGTACCCCAGCCAAGAATGACCGCATGTGAAGTAAGCTGCGCTTCGGTATGCCGTAGCCTGTAGTATGTATGTCAAGAGTTTGGTGACACTTCGTGTCGCCGTCCGAAGTCGTAAACAGTACTTCGCAGTCGCGAGGTGTGCATGTCTCTTGATATATATATATATACATATATAGACATACATATAGATATAGATATAGATATACACCGTGCTTTGCTCTGAACTGAAGCTTGTACTTTACGCACACGCACCCATTCCCCGCTTGAGTTGTGCAGAACGTTATTTTGTTTTAACTTCAGGTGTGCTCGCGTTAACGGGTCCCATAGCCTGAATAGGAGTTATATCATCGCATGCAGAAAGCATCTCAGCCGTAGAGCCAGGTCCCGTAGCAGCGACGGCAGCATCAGCACCAGCAGCGACACCACCAGCGTTGTCAGAATCATCGAAGCCATGACGACAATCGCCATTATCATCAAAGCCGTTGTCATGTACGTCTCCATTCCGAACACCGAAGTAATGCGTGTCACCAACATCACCTCTACCATTATCAGTATCGCCTCCTGCTGACTCAGCGGCCGAAACAAATCCCATGGCAATGGTGACATGACCTGTCTTGTTTGCAGGCGCAAAAGAACACGGAGCCGCTTGTCAAAGCCCAGCGGTTGGTTCGATGGTGTGTGTGTGCAAAGACTCAGACTTAGTAATTTAGTAGCAGGGAGGTGTACCGCATCTGACCCGGGAGTTTGAAAGCTGTGCAGGCTTTCTGGGGCCGAAAGTCGGAGGGCGAGCCAGAGTCGTAAGGGTCGGTGGCTATGATAGTTAAGTAGTCATCCCAGCCACGACGTTTTTGTCCGCGTAACGGTTTCTTAGTAGTGCGGGTGCTTCAACGTTCATTTTTCTGCGATTCTTATACTCAGCTCAGGATCCTACTATTTGGAGCTTCTTTTCTAGGGTCACCTACCCTGGGTTTTTTCTCCACCAGACCACGGACATGAAACTGCCCATATGCACCTTCATGAAATTCTAAACTTTAAACGGTACATCACTGGAGGCCGAAGCTGAAGAAACACATTGCCATCATGCCTCGGACACGCGACCCTTAAACTCGAAACCCTAACCGATTTTGCTGCATCGAACCAATGCAAGGCCAAGCCACTAACCTCCAGCCCCAAACCCTTGGCCTTAAATCCTTAAAGCTCCAATATCTATGTCGTTGTTGTGGGTTTGTTGATTTTGTTGTTGTGATTCATGTTGTGTTGGTTCGGGTCTGGATCTGGATGCACTCGCCGTACTCGGGCTGTGTCGTTCATTATTCTAGGGGCTTGGGCTGGGACGGACCCGCGGTGAATCCCTGCCTGCTCTTTCCGAGCGCAAGACTCGAAACAACTCCTACTGTCCTACTGTAACTCATTATAAACCCTTAACTAAAATTCTTTAACCCTAAACCCCTTAATTCCTAAACCATAAAAAAGCACATAAACTCCAAACCCAAGGCACCTTGGTGAGCAGCTGGTTCTTCTGGGCAAACGAGCTGGACGGATGGAAACTGTTCTGGGCTTGGATGAGATGGCCAAGGCCATGGGTCTGCTTAGGGCATTGGGGTTTGGAATTTCGGGTTGATTGGAACTGCCGCAATACTACTAGTTATCATTGCTGTGGTGATGACTCGTGTCTCTAGATTCGGTTCTACCTCTTGTAGTACCATCTCTCTTCCTCGCACTTCTGCATCTATTCTTGCACTATAGCCCCACGGTATCATTGAGCATGTATTCAATTCTGCGTCCCATAGGGCTTTAGATGAGCACCTTGCGCCCGAACAAAGGGTTTCTGGCTAGGGATCAGGATTAGGGCTTGCTGTTTTGACAAGCAGTGCACTCGCACATGGACCGCAGCGGCGCGGCGGTGAATGGTCATGACACCGTCTTCCGATCGGCTGTGTCTCGATATTCTGTGGGGTTGGGGGGGTGTAATTTAAGGGCTGAAGAGTCCATCAAGGCGCATGCGGCAGGAGTGCTTGTGTTTCCATCCTCAAAGAGCATCAATGGGAAGGGTTGGTAGGGAAATACCGTCACAGGCTCTGAAGTGCACGACTGCGGTCACATGAAGCAACACCCGGAGAACCCGAAACACCCCCACCCTCATCAGGCTGTTTTGTGAAGAGATTTCAGAGGTCTCAAAAGACCTGTGCAGGACGACGAAGATACAAAGACTGGTGTGGTCTTCAAGAGCGGGATCCTCTTGACAGAGCAGCTGCGAGGTTGCAGTTGAGCTATTCTACCGGATTGGGGCTCTCGAGCCTTAGGGCATGTGGGGGGGTAGGTCGGAGTATCTGCATTGAGCCAAAGCTCGATCTCATGACAAGACACACTTGCATGGCGTGCTTGGACCTCTCAGCTCCAAGCTGGCGAGGCTCGTATGAGGGAAGTTGTACAATCTAGGGGACGCGACAACCTAAATCCAACCTGGCTACGATGCGACTTTCTGGAAAGCATTGTGGGTTCGACTCGCGTAGCAGCATACCCATGGTGTCAGCGCCATCCAAGGGGACCGAAATGCAGCATGATGCTTGACGTGTCTTGACGTGGCCTTCACGGCTCGAACATGCCGTTAGCTGGCTCTTGAGGCAGCGCTGCGAGGTGCCCTGCATTTTCCAGGCAAGTAACACGACCCCCATGCGCCAGATCTTGGTTGGCGTATGCCTTGCAGCCTTTGCGCTGCCATCTGCCTGCGAGGAAGTGGCACGGAGTTCAGACAATCCGTGCCAAGGGCCAGACTGTGCTGCAAGTACGAAAAAGTCCTTGAGACGGCCAGCTCAGGATGGAAAGTCACATGCACAGATCCTCACTGAGTCGAAGACTTGTGTACGATATGGATGCAAGGATGAGTATGTAAGGTGGCAGGACTGTCAGTGCAACAGAGACTGCTTCAAGAATCAGAACTGTTGTTATGATTACATTCAGCAGTGCAAGGATCCGAGGAATGCAGAATCTCCGGTTTTGGCAGCATTGCCAAAAGCTTCGGCGATCAACAAGACCACATCTTTCCGCGGAGCATCGACAGCCAAGTGGGGTAGCTGTGGTGAGTTCACGTGTGCAGAGACTTACGTCAGTTGGCGACCTTGTCAGTGCAACAGCCTTTGCAAAGACTACGGCAACTGCTGCTCGGACTACCAAGCAGTATGTTTGTCCCCGCCCACACCTGCAATTCCAGGGCCTGCTCCGCAGCCGCCCGCTGTGACGCCGGATTTGCCAGACACCAGTGGGCCGTCCGCACCCATTGCGGCTGTGCCTGTGGAGGCGACACCACCGGCTCCAGCCAACGTGTTCTCCGTGAACGTAACTGCCCTCCCTTGGACTTGGAAGGATGGGCTGAATGCTCCTAGTGATTCCCCTCTGCTGACTTTCTACATGTACCGTGCAGTGTCAGACGAAGTGTACCCTCCTTTGAACACCAACCTAGGCAGCCTGCCGGGTGTCTTGTGGTACCTCCACCATGAGGTCGTCATTCAAGCACCCCGCAAATTCCGAATCTCGCGAATTCTGCGCTACAAGGTGCAGATGCGTGCAACTGCACCACTTCTTCGGCTCGGGATGCACTTCGGAGTTCGCCTGGCCTATGACAAGGGGCAGGCCACAGGCCCCTTTGTTTGCGGTCGCACAAACGTCACGAACAAGGACGGAACAACAGAAGGTTACAAGCCAAAGTTCTGTGGTGATGGTGCATTCAACGCTCAGTATCTTCCAGATCTCAAGCCTTACAAGAACGAGTATGAGTATTCCGCCTACGGGTATAACGTCGGCTGCAACAAGCTGGGCGAGTATCCCTTCCCCATGCACCCGGTGTACTACCCGAACGCCATCTGGTACTCCCTGCCTGGTGCCTGTCCGAACAATCTCTACAACAACAAGGATAACTCGTGCCAGGCTAGTCAGCCAGGAGGCTACTGCCCGAACATGGAGCCGAATGGTAACGGCACGTGCACATGGAACTACGAGGATGCCGGTGAGATCTCCCTGGATGAGTTGGTGGGCATCAAGGACTATGCGTCTTGGATGCATAGCCACCGGGAGTATGATCCGGAAACCGATGAAGGTGTCAAGTTCGGCTGGTGGAATGGAATCAACAGTACCACCGCCAACCAGGAGCGTGTGCGACAGGCTGCTGAGCTTTTTGACAGGAGGTATCCATACATGCCGACGGTTGCCGAGCTTACCAATCCTCCCTGCGACTTTGATTTCGGCTACTTCTACAAGGAGTGGTACCGCAAAGACGGCTACAGCGGACCATGCGGACCTCCTAATGCTCACTGCAAAGGTGGCATCTGGTGGATTCGCCACGAAGGCCTCACACTGCATCCGAAGTGGTACGTCCCCCTCACCACCTCTGCCAGCGACGATGACATCCAGCGCCTGCTGTATCAGCTAGGAGAGAATGAGTGCCTTCGTCCCTGTAATTGGGGTGAGACGCCTACGGCTACCACGCCCGGGCCCAGCAATGAGGAGGCAGCCACGCCCAGCAAGGAGTTTCCGTGACCATTCCTCGCGGAGTCTCTTGGGCAAATCCAAATTTGTAGGATCTGTTTTTCCGACTCTATCAGTGCGAAGATCCCCTCAACATTAGAGGCTTCGCCTTGCATGCGCAATATGCGAGACAGGCGTACAACAGCATGCAAGAGTCCTAGTTAACAATGAGAGTTCGGGTTATTGTTGATAAATGTAATTGTCAGGCCATGGCTTGATCACAGCTTATGGATCAATCGAGCTCTCGCTTTCCATTCACATGCAGTTAAGTTAGACGTGCAAAAGGCACGTTTGGCCCGGATTCTGGCGATGCTTTGTTATTGCCACTTGTAGGAATAATGGCTTTTGCTGTTTGCGTTCCACCGAGATCCGTGGCATCTGCGAATTCATTTCTGCAGCCGTTTAGATCCGACGCTGGGATCCATTGGATGACAGATCCCCTAGTCTCCTAAATAATGGCAGGAGGAACGCTAACATCATCCAAGGCTTGAGCCCTTTAGTGTCCTTGCAGAATCCTGGAGTATCCCAGCCTCGGCTCGGATAGGTGAATTTTGTTGGCTGCAGCGTGCTGTCAGAAATCTCAGAAGTCCCGGCCTACGGATAGGTGGCAACGTGGCTGTGTTCCGAGACTGGACGGAAAGCGACTGACAGATCCAGACCCGGAGAGTAGCCAAGTCCTGCATTGAAAGCTTTTGCCCGGCTGCCTAGCACAGCCTAGCTGCTGGAAGCTGGCGCCGGGGCGTCGAGATGCGTCAGCACAAGGAAGATTAAAAGCCAACGGCCGGACTAGTTGCCATCTAGCAGTACAGAAGGAAGATAGCAAAAAGGGAGAGGAGAAGGATCCGGCTGATATGTGTGTTTGTGCGTTCTCATTCGTGCTGTGGTAAAGTATTTCAATGTCTGCCGGATGAACCGGACAAAGTTTCAGTATGCTGTACGTCGTTATCAGCCGTTTCATCTCAGCGCAGCAGCTGCAACATGCCGCATCCGCCATCTCCATCTCTCGCGTTGTCGTTTCTCTAACCCATTTGTTGGCCTTCGATCTTCATGAGCATGGCTTACCTGATGAACAGAATTTGCTGCCGTCGTCAGGAAGAAAGGTAACACATCTCCAGCTGTGCTAAGCAGTGTTTTTTCTTAATCGCCTCGAGTATGCATTTCCCGAGCTCTCGTCAGAAGAATTATCTCGGTCTTACTCTGTATACTTTGTGTGGATCGCCTGTCTGCATGAATCTGGTTGGGCCACGTAGTGAAAGACAGGTCCTCGTGAAGCCTACCCTGCCTTATGCAAGTTGCGAGAGTCGAAGCATTGAAAGTTCTGACCCCTAAACCCCTAAACTCCTAAACCCCTAACCCTGCATGCGGGCTAGTCTGTGCTAGGAGGGAACAAATCCTAAACCCAAGGCAGATTGCCACTTTCCAGCAAACTTTCCACGAGTTCGACCTGGATGGCTCCAGCACCATCAGCGTATCGGAGCGAACTCCTGTCAAAGTTGCTTTACAGAATCCTAAGCCCTACCCAAAGGCCCCAAAGTAGTTCCTTTTTGGGATTACCTTATAGAATTCTAAATATGAACCCCCAAAAGGAACTACTTTGGGACCTTTGGGTAAACCCGTGTGCTGAGGCAGCCGTCCTGCTTCCTTTCACCCAAGTCAACCTACGGACATTCATGTGAGTTGTGAGCGCCGACAGTTGGCCCGTAACCCTATAAACCTGTAAACCTTGTGAACCCTGAGTAGACTGTAGACTTTAGAATCCGGAGTCGGTTCTATTTGCACACTTGCAGCCGCGATTCACCCCAAACTTCGAAGTATAAGATCATTGGTGGTTCGAAGATTCAGCAATGCTGAAGCGAAGGGTGTGCTCGCTCGAAGCAACGATTCCTCTCAGCACGACGTACTGTCCTGCCATCACTGTAGAAGCAAGCCTACCGGGATCAGACATGTTGCGCAGATACCTAAAGACTTAGACTCAGTACATATGTCAGTATGTGCGTGTGTGTGTGTGTGCCTGTAGGCAGGTTCGGCTTTGTATGAATCCACCCTCAAAATGTCCGACTGCTCGTAAAACACTGCCAAGTCTTGATCCTGCAGTGGCTGACATGATAGCGCCGCATTGACATGGGAGTTTCCGAAAATTAGGGGTACCTTATTTTGGGGTCCTTATTGTAAGGATCCTACTATTTAGGGTACTATATTAGGGCCCCCTATTTTCGGAAACTGCCACATGAACCAAAGCTACGCCTCGAAGCCCGAAAGCCTCTGAAACAAAAAGAAGATAAATCGCACTGTGGCCCGTAGCCCCGGTTTAGGGTTTAGGGGCCCTAGCATGGACGATTTACACTGGACACAGGAGCTGACCGCAGTCCTGCACCAGATCGGCCTGGAGCCACCCATGGATATCGTCTTCGCCATGCTAGAGGCTTGCAGTCATCATGCCGTGTGATGCGTCCCAGGTGTCTGGACTGAGCGATAATCGGTGACTGTATAATCAGTGTAAAGATATGCCAGCCTGCAGATGCAAGTTTCGACATCGGAGTAGCTCTGCCCGACGTACCTCGATGTCCGATGTCGGACCATACTGCCGCTTGTTGAGCTCTCCCGAGCTGTTCAAATCCAGCCTCGATTGAAGTTTGGCTCGCCGTGGTTCGCCATCTCTGGCTGATTTTTGCTCTGGTGCATCTGGGAGTCGCTACGAACATCCGTGGATCCAGCCAGGGCGAGGTTGAGACATCTCTGCCAGAAGAGCTTCTGGGAGGCAATGCAGTGGTCGGCATGGACCAGGACAGGCACACGAAGATGTTGGTTCAGGTGAAAGCCACTGATGGCATCGTCGACGCGTGCGAGGACGTCGTTTGTGGCGAGCTGAAGTGCCCAACCGGCTTCACCGCGACGAAGTATGATGGCCATTGTTGCGCGTACTGCGTCAATCCCGACATCAAGATCGAGCCCAAGATCGTCGGGGCCACCGGAAAGTATGGCGCAGAAGAGAGCGATGTTTGCCCGTACGTGTGGTGCTTCCCGACAATGTGCGAAGAGGAGGAAGTCATGCCGACATCCGACAATGGCCAGTGCTGTCCTGTTTGCCCGAAGTAGTAGATGACCTGCAGATCAACCGGAAAAGTGTTTCGGAGAATTTCGCTGTTTGTTGTTTGCAGTCTGGGGCTCCATTCGCATGCTTGAGGCTCACTGCTGAATTTGGAGCCTAGCTCTTAGTCCAGAGGCGGGCACCTGCCAAGGTACCTGCGAATTCGTGCGGGACGCCAAGCAACGAACACCCTGTTGTTTAAACATGTTTAAACCTGAATCGTCTTCCGGTCTGGAGGCAATAGACATTGACAAGAGCGGCGACATCGCCTCATGGCATTACTCACGACGCTTCAGACAAGGGCTTACAGATTCGGGTCTGGAGCTGCAGCTTGAGCTTCGGGACTGGTTGTCTAAGATCTTCTGTTTCGAAACCAGCGACGTGCAGTTCGAGTTGGGTCGAACGAGGCACTGTTAGACGTATCCACGCATTGCCCTCATCCAGCCAAACTTGCTCCACCCGGAACCGAAATCATGAATCCTCCCTGGCCTTCTCCGTGATCCGAAGACGGCTTACCTGGCTTACCTGACATATAAGCATTTTGTTCTAGAGACATACGCCACCCATCTGGAAGTGCACCAGCAAACTGGAATTGGTGTGGAAGAGGCAGGAGCTCGCGCTATGGCTCAGCAACGTCTTTTGCAGCCTGCAGGCTGTCAGTATCCTGCAAAAAGAGAATCACGGGACCTTTAGCCTGTAGCCTGCAAATCGAAAGCATTGTCGTTGGAATGATGGTCGCAGAATGGAGCGNAACGTCTTTTGCAGCCTGCAGGCTGTCAGTATCCTGCAAAAAGAGAATCACGGGACCTTTAGCCTGTAGCCTGCAAATCGAAAGCATTGTCGTTGGAATGATGGTCGCAGAATGGAGCGCGACAAACTCACATGCAGAGCGTAATGGTGGCTTCATGTAGCTAAATTCGTTTCTGCTTGTGGCGTAAGTATTTGGAGCACAACCTGCTGAATCGATGCACCAGTTGCCAAGTCACGCAAGGACTTTGACGAGTTCTGCGCTCTCTTGACAAAAATGCTGGGCCCCGATGGTAAGGTGGACATCGACAGGATGCTTCGCAGCAGNTGCTGAATCGATGCACCAGTTGCCAAGTCACGCAAGGACTTTGACGAGTTCTGCGCTCTCTTGACAAAAATGCTGGGCCCCGATGGTAAGGTGGACATCGACAGGATGCTTCGCAGCAGCTGGGCCTTCAGCGCGCAGAACGACATACTGAGAACTGCATAATTAGACACATCATCCCTCAACCCCCTTGAAACCCTTAGCCCTTCACCCTCCTACCTGCCGGAGCCTTCGAAAATGGCCCACCGAAAATGAAAAGTAACTTAGGGGGTGTTGGTGCAGTTTCTGAAATCGGATTCTTCACGGTTTTCCGGGATTCAAGCCGGTGTCTTAGTGTTGCTTCGCGCGAAGAGAGGGGACCTTATCTACCGAGTCCGAGTGTGAGAGTGCAAACCTATTCCCTGAGAACTGAGCTCTGTGACCCTAAACTCTTTAAAGCCCTCGGAAAGCCCTATACTAAAACCCTAAACTATGATTGCAAAGGTATGTTCGACAGCATGTCCTACGAAGCAAAGCAAAGGAAGGCAGTGGCTCGTTTCCGAAAGTCTGTGGTTGGGGATCATTGTAAATAGCCTGTGGGATTTAGGGGTGTTCACGGCTCTGTCCTGCGGGAGCAAGTGAAACAGCTCGGAGGAGGTTTCAGATCTGGAGCTGGTCCTTTTGAAGGGAGCAGGGGCAGAAAGTGCAGACTCAGCCACTAAACCACAGAACCCCATAACATTTCCGAGGTGGAGACAGTCATCCTGCACACGACGGAGCTTCGAGAGCACAAGGACCCAAGAGTGGAAGTGATAGCGACAAGCCTATACTTATACTTCAGGGACACAAGATAGACGGACAGACTTGCTGGTAATACAGCACCGACATGCAGACGAGACGACGATGGTCAGACCAGTGTTCTGACACTTGCCGGGCAAGAACTCAGTATTTGTCTCTGTTTCGAGCTTCGGACAGGCAGCAGATCTGAAAACACTAGAGNACCGACATGCAGACGAGACGACGATGGTCAGACCAGTGTTCTGACACTTGCCGGGCAAGAACTCAGTATTTGTCTCTGTTTCGAGCTTCGGACAGGCAGCAGATCTGAAAACACTAGAGAGGCTTATCGGCACTTGAGGCTGCCCGTGCGGCATGCCTGGCTGCAGCCCCAGGACTCGACCAGCTCAAACAGCATTCATGTGTTGTTTCTTCTCTTTTTCTCTGTCTCNTCCACAACGATCTACAGATAGACATGCTTAAATGCATACGCAGGTATACGCAAGTATACATATACAGATGCAGATGGAGACAGAGATAGAGAGATGGAATCACATCTGCCCTGTTACCCAACCCAGCATCCTCAGCCCTCACACCCTCCCAAACGTCCGCCAGAAGCGGGCGGGCTTACTGCCCGCGGGGCTTTACTCGCCCCCTAAGCCTGGCAGAAGGAAGATATACAGACAGACAGACAGGTAGACAGGTAATGATAGGTAGACAAACAGACGGATAGACTGACAGATAGACCGGTAGATAGAAGGACAGATAGGGACAGACAGCGTTCAAATATTTGTATATATATATATATACACATAAAAGGATAAATATGTATATATATATATACAAATATGTGTATGAACCTTGTCATGTGAGGACATGATCTTTCAAGAGCAGTCGAAGCTGGATGAGGTGGGTGACCAGGTCTCCAACCTTCAGGCGGGCAAGTCGNAGAGCAGTCGAAGCTGGATGAGGTGGGTGACCAGGTCTCCAACCTTCAGGCGGGCAAGTCGATGTGGGGGGTTAGCGTTTTAGAGGTTCGGGGGAAAGGGTTGGGAGGTGAGGCCTTGGATGCGGAGTCTTGGATTGAAGTTCGAGTGCACAATTCTCGACCTGGCTGGCGGCAGAAACCGGTCGGAGACCGCCTTGAACCCAGCTGCCAAGGGTTATTCGGGCAGACTCCGACTTCACGGGAAGCATCCTCTTTGATGCTTTTTGCCTGCGGCTTGCGGCTCAAGATCCGTTCGCTGCAAACCGCTAGGACTTTGCTCATGCGGAGCAGTCGTCTACCGGCGTAGCTTACTTGTTCGGATTTGGCTTGCCAGATGCAATTGGCCAGGCAACCGAAGCATCGCCACCCTTACCTCCCAATCCCCAAACATCTGAACCCTTAGCTGCAGCGGTTAAACCTTGGCAGCCGCAAGCCCGAAAACCTTGAAGCCCCAAGCCCTTAAGCAATTCATGGCCTCTCTTCCCCGGGCCCGCCCCGCGTTTCGCAAAACGAGCCAGCAAGGAACCTGCACTGCCCCTTCAGGGATGTGGGGCTTGGGGCCGTGAGCGCTCAGGGCTTCACAGAATCCGAGGGAGAGCGACTCTCTGATCCTTCGGATTTACTCAGGGTTTAGACCCGAAGCCCTAAACTCTAAACATAAACTCTAGGATTCAGGGTTCAGAAGTTGACCGTTTCAGGTTTTGGGGTTTTAGTGCCCGAAAATTTTGGGTGGTTTTGGATTAGAGCCATTGAGCCATGAGCAGTTCGCAGCAGTCGACGCTTCACTTCGTGGGAGCCTCAGGGCAGGTCAAAGCGGATCTTGAGCACGCCCCTTCGATAGAGGGCTGGGGGGGTTGTTCTCCAATTTAGAAAAACAACAAC
>BGNK01000471.1:54323-146604 GCA_003297005.1 Symbiodinium sp. clade A Y106 | reverse complement strand
GGGGGGCAGCCATAATTCGCTTCGCTGTAACCGCCCCTCTGGAGCGTTTTCGTTTTCGTGTGGAGCGGGGAGTTTGCAGTCTAAAACAAGCGGGGGTTGGAGGGGCGCAGCCCCCCCATTTGCAGAGTTTCCAAATCACCCATGGGATGCATGATCAGTTTTATTTTTTTTCGCTTGTTTCGTGTGGAGTGGGGAGTTGTTTGCAGTCTATAAAAAGCGGGGGTGGGGGGGGGAGGGTTTGCAGCGCTTCCAAATCACTCATGATGAATTTTATTTTCTTGGCTTTTAACCCTCTGTAGCGTTTTCGTGTGGAGCTGGGAGTTTGCAGTCTAAACAAAGCGGGGGGTACAGAGATCTTCCCCAACCCTTCATGTACCCTAACCTTAAACCCTACACTGGAACCCAGAAGCACCCCCAACAAATTCAGAAGCACGTGATAAACCCTCGTACACCTCCTCATATCTACCCCTTCAGAGCACCATTGGACCCCGTAGACAGAGCCTCTCTGAAATCCTACTGACACTGCCCGCCGTGTGCACGATTCCTATCCTCAAAAACTGGATGGAACTGCTGTAGAGCTTTGTTGCACCCTTGTGGAGCGTAACCCTTATAGAATCGTAGAACCTTGTGGAATCCTCATGGAACCTGTATGGAACGAACCCAAATCGAAGCCTTGTACAATCCTGTTAAATTCATGTTAGAGCCTGTGTAGACCCTCGACCCTAAACCCTAAACCATGCATCCTTAACCCTAGACCCTGAACCATAAAGCCTTATCCCTACACCCTGAATCCCAAACCCTAAACCATGAAGCCTTAACCCTAAGCCCTGAACCTCGAACCGTAAACCATGAAGCTTTAACCCCAAACCCTGAACCCTGCACCTCGAACCCTAAACCGTAAGCCCTCCATGTGCAAGGTGTTGCCATCCGTGGCAGTGCTCGGTACATGCCTGGCGCCGGCGATCCTGGTGACCGTCGCACGGCGACCAGGCCCGGTGGTTCACAGGGCGGTGGTAGGGTTTAGGGTTTATAGGGTTTAGGAGCTTCAGCATGTCTTTTGGTGTCGTTTTTTGGGCTTAGGGGGCCAGGGACCATGGGGCTCGGGGATTCGGAGTTCAGAGTGTTGGGACAGGGTTTACGGGGCTTGAGAGGTTTTGATTGGCAATTGATAGGCTTTTCCAGGGCCTTTCTGAGCTTTTGCAGGGTCTTGTAGGTTTTCTAAAAATACTAGGAAAACCCCCGAACCTAAATACCTTAAACCCTAAAGCTTCTGAAGCCTGAAGCGGACACCACCCCCCAAAGCTAAATCCTACTCCCTAAACCTCGAACTCCAAACCCCTAAACCCTGAACCGTAATCCCTAAACCCTAAACCCCAGTCCTGAATCCGAAAACCCTATAACCACCTTAGAATGCCACCCCCGCCCGGAGGCTCGCCATTGGGAGAGGAGGCCAGGAATACGGTGGTCAAGTCGCTGTGAGGCCCTCGGGTCTTCCAGGAGCTTCTGGTGTTTCAGGTTTTGGCTTAAGTTTTTGGTGGGTTTAGGGTTTAGGGCTTAAGGTTTTGGGGGGGCTTAGCTTTTTTGGCTCATTGTTTGGGCTCAGGGTTTAGGATGTTAGGTCTAGCTTGATAGCTTGCGGGAGGTCGTGCACGAGGATCCACACTCACAGGCTGGTTCTCTTTGGGTCCGGGATCTTGTCTCAAAAGCCTAAAGCCGAATTCGCTCCTGCAGGAGGCTCCAAATGGTTCCTGTCAAGACAATTGAGAATCGTTGTTGAGGTCTCTGCGCTGGATTAGACAGAGCGGGGGGGGGGGGTCATCCTCCAACTCTTGCAGCATTTGCGATACTCCCTAAAATGACATCAGTGAGCCTGTCATATGCCCAGCCTTTGAAGCTGTGAATGGCAGTTGAAAGCAAGACGAAAGAGGCCCGAATATCGATCCCTAATCAAGCATAGTCAAGTATATTGATCCTTAAAGCACAGGACCAGGATCGTTACAACAAAGATCCCTCCTGCTTGAAGGAACCGCGAAGTTTAGGAGAACATCCCCGCATGATACGATCCTTGCGATTCTCCTGATCCAAAACCCCTAACTCCTTCAACCTAAACGTTAAAACACCCTGTGCAATATTTTCGAACCCCATCATTCTAACAGAACCTTTCAAAGAGCCTTAGCTAATCTAAGGTCACTGCTTTCTTTGCTGATCATCCTGCTTTGCTGCGTCTTCCTCCTGTCAAACTACAGCACCTTGTCTTTCCGGGTTTTGATTTTGGATGCATTACGGCTGAAAGGGTGCGTGGTTTGGGGTTTGCAGGGGGTTTGGGCTTTTGGACTTGTGGGATTAGGTTTTGGGGTGCTTAGGTGGTTCTACCCGTCGCACTACGACCCTGCTTCCGAAATCTTGCTGGGGGGGCTTTAGGGGCTAGATGAAGTGATTTTGCAGGGATGTTTTCAGGATTAAGTACTGCAGAGCAGTCTCGCCTTGAGGTTTCAGGATCTCGGGCTTTCAGTGGCTTCGGGGTTTAGGGGTTTAGGGCATTAGGATTTTCAGGCTGAGGCCTTGCGTTTTTTTTTTTTTTTCGGGCTTATTCTTCGTGGGTCTAAGGAGCATGATTCTTTAGGCACCCTAAGCCTTAAGCCCCTAACCCTAAACCCTAACCCCTAAATTTTAATTACTGGAAGCCCCAAGCCGCCTCCTGGGCAAGCAGTTAGGGTTTCGGGCCTGGAGTTTAGGATGAAGTGTTTAGGGTTTGGTCTTCTTTTTGGGGGAATCATAGACCCTCGACCCAAAGGTAAACACAAAATGTTCAGCCCTGAACCCCTACATCGTAAACCCTGCTCTGAGCCCTGAACCGTAAGCTAAACCCAACATGAAAGATACCTAAAGCTGTAGACAGGCTTCTTCAGAACAGTTTTGACGTAGGCCTCCGGAATTGCGGATCGCGAGCCTGCATCGCTTGACTAGGGCTTTAGTCAGGGCATCCTGGGCTTGATGAGGGTGCATTGGAACTTTTTGATGCAGGTTTCGCCACACCTCAGTTCAGAATCGTTCCGACTACCATAACCAGAAACGCTATCTAGTTTCGGGAACATTCCTGAGCAGGGGGTTAGCTGGGCTGTCTGGGAAGTCAGTAGAACTGGCTTCGAGGAGATTTAAGCTTTCTTTGGGCGTGATTGCCTCTGCTAGAGAGCAGTTTCTCAATTGGGCTTTTTTTCGGGGCTTCGAATATTCTGGGTCTGTGTTAAGGCCCCCTGTTTTGTGAAAGTCTCATGTCACTCAGCCGTAGGCCCCAAAAGCCAAACCCCCAAACCCAGAAACCTTCAAAACATTATAACTTTTTTTTGCACAAGAGAATCAAGGTGTCAGCAACCTTTATCTCTTCGCCGTGTACAGCCTACTCTTGGCTTTGGCAAACCTTTTGGCTGACCGCCTGGCCAGGCAGAAGGCCTGGTTGTGGCAAACTCTAGCTCCATTTCGCAGAAAATGTGAACCCCAAGCCCTACAGCCTTAACCTCAAAGCCTGAAAAGTTCGCTACCCTAAAGCACATTCTACACCCGAAGCCGTAAGTCCAAGGGCTCTGAGTGTTGGACCTTGAGCTCATTCAGTCCTCAGGACTTGAGGGTCTGGTCACCGCCCCCCAGCCCGAACCCTTTCACCAACTTACGGGCGTTCACCACAACCGGACCACAACCTATTCTAATCGTTAAGTTCCCTACATGAAGGCCGAAAGCCTAAAGCGTCAACCGTCTTGGTTTCTGAGTGCTTCTTGTTTTCAGACATTGGGTCTGAAGCAAAGGAAAGGCCTTTAGGGGCATGTTCCGGCTTCACGTGGCTTCATGCGAATTAGGTACTTCTGTTTGTCACAGCACAGTACTGTATCATCCTTTGCTTGCCTTCATGTCCTTGTCAGCCTCGATTTCCCCAGTCTTGTCTCATCATCTTGGCTTGTTTTTGCTTGTGTCTCTTTGTCCGTACGTCGCCTGTGTAGACTCTCTGTCTGTTTAACTTATCTGTCCTTAGCATAGCCTGCCTTGTCTTAAAATATCAATACTTGTTTGCCTTTGCAGCTTACTATTTGCTAGACATGCTCCTTATCTTTGGCTTACTTTGCCTTATTCAACCTGCTTCCATCTGACCCCATGTTACATGATCTGACTTGATCTTGTCTGACCTGATTATATGCATATATATATATAATACCCACACGCCTGCATACGTGCAAATCGTGTGCTGTCCCATCTCGTGTCAGTTTTTTTTTTTTCGTGCCGTGCTTTCTCTAATCAGGTCCACACCTTCATGTTCGATGTGTCGTAGATGCAATTCCGAAACCAGTCAAACTCCGAAAGCCTCGGGCAAAATGGCGGGGTTTTGGGGTCACGAAGGGTTTAACACCGGGGGCCTGAATGAGGAGCAATACGATTACTGAGAGTGTCCTACTATGTGTGTAGAGCAGAAACCGTCCAAACCTTCGTCTGAAGGGGTTTGGGGTAGGTTGTTCAAATCCCTGTAGCATAGGGCTTATAAAGTGTCGGGTCAAGGATCGGGTTCAGAGTGTGGGGTTGGGAGCTGGAGGCTTAAAAAACCCCTAAACAACATTCGAAACCGCAAATCCGCAAATTCTAAATGCTACGCCTTCTGAAAGCCCGGTCAGGTCTGGCCATTCCTGGCCGTCTGGCACTTCTTTAACCTGCTGCCCTTCGTCCCAAGACGGGTATCGGGTTTTTGAGTTTGAGGCTTTGGGGTGTTGGTGGTTTGGTGTTTGAGGAGTGGGTCTTTAGGCTTTGGGGGTTTTTCGGGACTTTAGCATACGGGCCTGTGGTTACAGAGGTGTTGTTGGGCCAGAAAAACGATGTCTTTGCCTTTGGTTTGGTTTCAGTCTGGGTTCTGAGTTGTATTAGGGTTTAGGGTTTAGGGTTTAGGGTGGGTAGGACTCTACAGCCTGCATCAACCTGAACCCCAGAATGTCGACTCGAAACCCTCGCCTAAAGCCGGAAGCTAGCTCCCCGGCGTCTCCTGATACCCTGACTCAGGGTACATTCGATGCTTTGAGTTGTTTCGAGATCCTGCAAATGGGATGATGGGTCCACTTACCAAGGATCCTACTGCGGAGGGTCAATATGTACGATCTCGTGCTTGATGAACCAGCCTAATAATGGAGGTTTGACTGCCGAGCTTCAGCTTGGGAATGGCCTTGAGAGGACTTGGTTTTGTGTTTTCGCTGGCCCGTGTCGCCTCATTGAATAGGCTGCCGCAGTGCAAAGGTATTTGCTGAACATCTCGCAAGCAATTTACGCTGAACGGCCTCCGGAGCCCTAGCTGCCTAGCTCTGCCGACTTCGCCAAAGCGGCTCGTTCTACTGGAAGCTTTCAGCTGCACCCGAAACCCCTTGCTCCTAGATTCTCAGGAACTTATTTGGTGGCGGCGTGAGTCTGCTGCAGCCGTACAGGCGCACTATTTCAGTCGAACTCTTTGGGATTTTAGTGCCTCGGGTGTGCCTCACAACTGCGATCCTGACGCCAGCGGCAGCAACAGCAGTGGAGGTGTTGGTGACAGCAGCAGCGGCAGCAGGAGCAGGAGGAGGAGGAGCATCTAATGCTCACTGGAAGGTCGGTGTTGAATGCCCGTTGTGAAACCATCACGAAGAGCGCCTCGTCTTCACTACCAGCACCAGCAGCAGCACACATGCGACGAAACGGGAAGGATAAGGAGAACGACGGCGGTAGCCGTGAACATTCTGCAGGTCATGCCGGTACGGCAAAGGGGCTCACATCCCAAGCCGTAAACCCCAAACCCCCAAATGCCGAAACAACCTTGCACTACCCATAGCTCTGCTCAACCACAAGAACACCGGGCTTGGGGTTGTAGGGTTTCGGGTTTAGGCTCTATCCCCCGGTTAGTCGGGTGGGGATTGTTTGCATCACGGTCCTTTTCTGGTCGGATCCTTATCGCAGGGACCCCTAGGCCCTCGGCAAATCACCCGCAGTTTTCTCTGAAGCTAGAACATGATCGGATCGCGCTTTGGACAACTGCCAATGATGGGTCGCAGTCTGCCGGCAGGTCTGGCACGGAAGGCCTGATACCTACGATCTTCAAGGTCTCGGAGAGCTGCTCCTTAAATCTCTGAACCCTGACCACCTTCAGCTGCGTTTAAACCCAAAACCCCTCAACCCCAAGGTCCGTTCAGCCATACTGATCGCTGCACTCCCGGGCCAGGGGGGGGGGGACTAGGGGGCTCTAGGGTTTCGGGATGAGGGAGTGTAGGGTCTACGGCTTCAGGGAGTTTAGGCTTTGGGGTTTTGGGTTTGTGGGTTTAGGGTTTAGGATTTAGGGGGCCAGGTTTGGCGGTTTATCTAAACCCTGAGAAATGGATGCCGAAACCCCACCCGAAGCCCTAAACCCTAAACTCCACTTGAGCCGGCTCAACATGTCAGGGATGCTGCTCTGATTTGTCGGGAGGTGGCTACAATTTGAAGTTTCAAACTGGTAGGGGTATCTTATATTTGGGTTTCTATGCTGGCGCATGTGGTCGGGCTGTCTGCAGAATTGGAGCAAGCTCTAAACCCCAAGCCTTAAACTCCGAAGACCCTAACTCGAAACCCCAAGCCCACAACCCCTAAGCCCAAAATCTGAAGTACCGTCCGCCACAGATCTCCGGGCAGTTCGGTGGCGAGTGCCCGACTGGCACTTTCAAGGCCCTCCTCTTGCTTTTTGAGTTTTGGGTTTGGGGTTTTGGATTTTGGGTTTTGGGGTTTAGGGTTTGGGTTTTTGTTCTTGTCTGTGTATGTGTGTGTTTGTGTTTCTGTTGCTGTTGCTGGTGGTGTTTTTTCTCGCTGCGAGCGCCCGAAGTTTGAGATCCTTAAAATACTCCCAATTGCCGTGACGTTGGGGTGCGAAAAGCAAGGGTCTGAGTTGTACATCCTGGTAGACGAGTGCCTGAGGAATCCCCGAAGCCCAAGGCCCAAAGCCCAAGTCCTGACCCTTAACTCTGGTCGACCGGGATAGACCTGAGCCCTCGCTAGGTAGGGCTAACGATTTAGAGTTTTGACGGGTTTCAGGTCGTGGTGAGGGTATACAAGACTCCCTAGGCCCCTAGGAATATTGCTGAATGGCGCTGCCTTGGAATTGATCGTTGACAAACACCCTGCCCGATGTACAGTTAATATGCAGGGTCCAGGGCTTCAGAGACCTGGGCCCAAAACCTGGCAACCTTTCGCCCTAAACCTTCATGCCCTAAACTCATTTTTAGCTTTTGTGTTTTAAGCCCTAAGCCTAAACCCTAAAGCCCTAAACTCTACAGCCTTAGACTCTAAACCCTGCCGCCTGCTGCACGAAAGACGAGGGCGCGTCTGAAGCACGACTTTTCCCAGGTCGACTGGTGCGACGATGCTTGGATCGCTTTCCAAATGTCCCTGGGCATAATCTAGGAGTCTGAACAGTCAGTACTCGGAGTCCCGCGCAGTCATAATATATAGTAGGTGTTGATATAGATAGATTTTTCTGTAGATTACAAACAGACGGATAGACTCAGGCAGACAGGCAGGCAGGCGGCAGGCAGGCACACACACAGATAGGCAGACAGACGGACAGCCAGAGGATGCACGGACAGACAGGCCGGCAGGCAGGCAGACAGAAAACAGACAGAGAAAGAGAGAGAGAGAGAGAGAGACAGAGAGCGAGAGACAGAGAGAGCTACATAGATAGAGAAGATAGAAAAATTGATGGGTAGATATATGTAGCTATAGTATAACATACTCCAAAATCCCTTTCTAATGTTCCGGCCCCATCATTAGTTGAGCTCTTGCGGTGTCTGTTGGGTGCTTACACTAAGCCCCTCACGCCCCTACGGTCCTGACCCCTACCTCCCTACACCGCCAACACCCGGAGCCCTAAACCCCTAAACCCTCAAAGCCCCGCAGCCCCAAAGCCCTCAAGCATTCGGTGTCGGATGCTGGAACTTGGTTTGATCTCCTGCTGTAAGCATCTGGAACCCTACTGTCAAACCTGCAAAGCGGAACCTCCGACCCGGCTTTTGACTTCACTTGCCAGGGCTTCGGTTCCATACATCTGGTTTTTTCACCCTTGTAAAGGAAAACCGTTGAAGGACTGTTGTGAAACCCAAAAAAAGCCCCTCGGATTTGGAGCCATTTGTCAGCTCTCCGACTTCCCATAGCAAAGGAATAACTGCCAATACTATTCGCCGGGTTTCTCAACACAGTGCATAGTTATACCATGCCTAAACCCTAAACCCTAAACCCCACTAAACCCTGTTGGAACTGCCCAGGTTTCTATATTAGCTGTATCCCTTTTTGATTGGAAGAATGTCTTACAGGGTTTGGGAAGGGGTTACTGGGCGTTTGCATTGAGAGTAGCAGCCTTAGCGGTAGAACAGTGCTTCGGGTGAATAGGGACTATGTTGGATACGACTATTACTCTTTAGACCTTTATTCGAGGCCCTAGACCTTACCCCCGAAACCCTGGCCCTAATTCCTAGACCCAGCCCGCAAGGATTGTGGCTTTCATCTTCGTGGCACTGCACATTGCGGCCTTCTTCATTGCCACCCGACCTCCTTGGTTGGTGGGGATCCTACACCCAAAGCCCAAACCTCCTAAATCCTAAACCGCAAGCCCTTAAGTAGCCCTAAACCTTGAACTCAAAGCCCATAACTGTTTGGGTTTTTGGTTCGGGAAGTTTAAGAGTTTGTGAAGTGAAGGAGTCGGGCACTGGCGGCTTGGGCAGTCTGGGATCCCATGAAGCCTTGGCTCTAAACCCTAAATTCTGAACCGTAGACTCGAAGACTTAAATCTTGCAGTCCCTAAACCCCATAAGGCCTAGGCCCCAAGTCCTACGCCCTAAATCCTAAACCCCTAAACCCCTTCCCGGGTGTTTGGGGTTTCAGTTGGGGCTTGTCCCTATGCCGTGTGCCGACTGCCACAAACCTTTACTTGTAGGTTGATTCAGGGCACTTATGAGGTTTATGTGTTTCTGGTTTAGGGTAATCCTACACCTAACCTCCCGTCCTTCACATGTTTTCGATGCCATTGAGCGTTCAGGTCCTCTACCGCTGCGTGCCGATGGCTGGATCTTCGCCCGCGCGGGAGGTTGGCAGGGTGCAGTCCTTTCGGTGGAAGGGCTTGGAAACTATGGTGACTATGGCATCATCAAAGCAGCATCCAAGATCAGGATTGAGGTTACGGTTCAGGGCTCGAGTTTGAAGGGGCGTGATGCAGAAATACATGGTGCCTGTGCAGGCTCAAAGATGTTGCCCGCACCCATTCATTTTCGATGCACATTCGCATTAAAGCTTGTGCCCTCAAGTTGCCGTCTGTTGGCCATAGGGCCCGAGATATTTCTGGACATCTGGGCGCGTTCGCGTCAAGGTTGAGTTTCCGGATCCGGGTCTTGAGAGCGAAGGATTGACCCATGATGAGCGATGGTGCAGTCCTGCGGTTTGGCATGGAAGGGGTGAAGTCTTGATGGGCTGGAAACGTATCCATGCGAAGATCAGAACCTGCAGCCTTGTGAGAAGATCGAGAGAGTCAGAGCTTGAAAAAGATGTAGAACCATGTGAGAGAACAGGGATCTCTGTAGCAAGTTGAAAGCATAATGACAGAATGCATGTCCATGAGTCTGTAGACCGACCGGTTGGGCGGCAGACATAGTGGTGAGCTAAAGGCCAAGATTGCACGCGATAGAAAGCACGCCACGTGGCGAAGTGTTTTTCCACGTGGATTTGCATGATGCTTCACTGGATGCCGTGATTCAGCCGTAGAACTTGAAGGAATATGACACAAAGCGAGCTTGACCGCGAGCAGAACATTGTAGTAGTTATCGCGAGTTATATATTTTTTTAAAGAAGGGGGCAGTCGGGATTCGTCTAGGGGGACCCAGCATCCCAGCATCTTGGCATCTTCGGTCACGCAGACTGTCAAGACGGGCCTTGCATGTGCACTTGCCACTCGCTTTCCATGTGGTCCTGCTGGTTGTGGCGGAGCAACTTCACATGCCATGACTGGAGAGCCCACTACAACTGTTCGCCACAACACCACAATTAGTTACCCTCAACCCCAAAGGCCCTAAGGCTCAAGGTCTAAAGCAAAACCTATACTTAAGCGCGAAACCTTGAACCCCAAACTCTGAGCCCCAAACCTACCATAAACCACGTTTCTCTAGGCCTTGCCTGGGGCTTCATCTTAAGGCTCCATGTCGCACAACTTCATGAGCATCTCTCACAGGAGGCGGCCGCGTCCCTGGTCGACAGCAGCGAGGTGGGCTCAAAGGTACCCAAAACGGCCGCTTGTATCTTCAGCTGGTGTTGAGAATTTTGCCCGGTCTCGGGTATGTAGCCGACGGGCAAAGCCATTAGTTCTTTTGGACATGCCCCCTCTGCAAACTCCTGGATGACGAGTTCTAAGATTCTAAACTGTTTCGGCACGTGCAGCGAAAATACTGCGCCGCGAAGCTCGCGGCGAAGAAGATGAAGAGAACCGAGCAGGCCTCTAGACCTGGACAATATAAATCCAACTCCACACAACGTTAAAGTAACCCTGAACCCTGAAGGTGTGTGGTCGAAGGAAGCGATATGCTTGTAGTGCACAGGGTGTGCAGGACCGAGGCATCTAGGTTTCAAGTTCTGGGTTTGTAAGCCCTTAATTAAATCTTCAACCCCAAAAGCCAAGCGTTCGAACAACATATGCGTTTAGTATTCGAGTATGGGGGCCTAAGCCTATAAACACCTTGAGCCCTCAAGCCCCCCAAAAATCCACAGCCCTGAAGCCCCTAAAGCAACTCTGACCCTTGAAGCCTAAAATCCTTACCCCCTTCCCGCAATCCTAAACCCTTAACCCCTCTCTGGGGTAGCATCCTGATAGGTGGTGAACAGCACTGCCGGCGCACAGCCTTTCTGACGGCAGAGCGGAGTTGTTTGCCATCGGAAACTTCCTGCGGACGGGGCTGGGTTCAGGAGTTTAGGGGTTAGGATCTATAGGGGTTTTGGGTTCAGGTAAGGTACGGGGTTTTGTGGGGGTTGCGGATTCAGGGCTTTGAGGGTACGATTTATAGCCAACGGTTCCAGCTTTTTTGGTTCAGGGTTTTGCGGTTGCTGGTTTACGACTGACTGTCTTAGCAAAACTGGCTCCTCCACGCATTCTCACTAATCCTTTGAATGTAGATGGTATGCACTGAAAGTTATGGAGCTATGGCACTGGGTATTCAGGTCGTCAGTGCAAAGTCGAGTTATGGGTTCAAAGAAGGGTTTATGGTGTATAGTATATAGAAGAAGGATATAGAGGTTTGGACTTGGGTTCGGGGTTTACGGTTTGCAATTCAGGGTTTGTAGTTTGAGGTTTCGGGTCCAGGATTCACATCCCCTGGCTTGGGGCTGAAAGGTGAGCCTGAAACCATATTGTCTGAATGTAATTTAACACTGAACACTAAAATCCTGCGGCCTAAAGACTTCAAGCCATCAACGCTTAGCCGCAAAGCCAGCGACTCGCCCCAGATTGTTATTCCAGCTGAAATGCAGGCATCACCATATTGTGTACATATAATATGAGATAGTCCAATATACCCGAAGATAATAAGTTACTATGTTACGGTACAGCATATTTGGAATTGTATTCTGTCTCTGTCATCGTCTTTGCCTCTGTGTCTCCTGCTCTCTCCCTCCCTCGGGCTGAAAGGTCGGCCCGGTCAGGAACGGCCGCAGAGGTAAAAACAGGGCCAGCGAGATACAGTTTTGCTTTTCTCTCTCTCTCTCTCTCTCTGTCTCTCTTGCTTTCTCTCTTGCTTTCTCTTTCTACTTGTACTTGTCCGCGCGTGTCACTGCCCTTCCCCGTATCAGAAAACATGGCTGCAGCATGAGAGCCCGAAGCACTTGTAGTCGAAATGACCGGAGCGGCATTGTAGCTGGTATTCATGACAGTAATCATCGCAGTGGTACCGAGCGTACAGTTTACAGCTTTCGGGCTAGCAAGATGGAAATGAAACGTCCTTGTGCCGCCGCCCGTAAGCTCACCTGGCTCTAGAATTGTAAACGGTGCGCTTGTTGAGCCCAGAACCCCGACGGTTAACAAAAGCCAAACCCCTGGACCCTACACACCTCCAATTCTAGCCTGGAGTCGTCAGACCCAACCCCTCCATAAACGCAAATTACTAATGATCAGCGCTTTTGTCACCTGTGGTAGCGTGCTATTTTGTGGCATCATGGCCCAGCTTTCACTCTTGGATGGAGCTGATGCCAACGGCAGCAGGCCAGGAGGGCAGTCGCTCCGGGGCGAAGGCTTGATTCAAGTGTTGAAGAGCAGCAGGAGGCTGGGTTCTTGTGAACGGACTTGCACTAGAGTACCTAAAGCCTACCTCACGAATGCATGCTGTTTGCTATATGCCCCTATTATGGGAGCTCAAAGAATGGGCCGCAGGCATTCAGAGATGAGGTTTCGAGATGTTGAGACCAGGACTCCCACACATTTTTTATTGGAGCCCTGCTGCGGGAATCTAGGCTCTAGTTGGGCGGTCTAGTTGAGTTCGAGAGTTCAGGGGCTGTGTCGTAAAGCGGTGGAAGGAATTGCGATAATTGTCTCCGGGCTGGCAGACATATGCAGTTGCACAGAAACCGACACCCTTAAACCCTAAACTCTGAACCCTACGAAAACCCGTGCAAAACCCGCCGGTACTGTAAGCCACAGATGGATGGCCTTACTCGTTTATACTGGTTTTGGGGTTGCAGGTTTTAGATGCTTTAGGCTTGCTTGAGGTCGGTTCCTAGTATAGTGGCTCGAGTAATAAGTAGCCGTATACTTTTTCGGTCTCTGCATAGCTATACTGATGGGCTTCAAACCCCTTTTGTAATTCTGAAGGCCCCTGTGTTGGGCTGGGTCACTTCTCTTGTGAGGGCCCGTTTTCCTTGCGAGCAGGTCCCGGGATAGGATAGGGTCCTCGAAATGCGAGTTGGTAGGCACCGAATGCTGAATTCTGAACCCTTACAGCCCAGGGCACCCCATGCCAAAGCTCGAGACCCGAGCCTCCTGAGCCGCTCTTGCTGCCAGTCCACCGTGGCGACTGAAAGCATTCAAAGTGGCACTTGCCACGATAATTTTTTGCCTCTCTGCCGGGAGTCTCAGCTTTGAGCAGTGGGAGGGTCGGGGGTTTCGGGTCGCCAGCTGATACATGAAGCGGTATTCCCAGCTTGGCAACAGACTCCAAACCATAGTAGGGGCTTGTGACATTTGGGAACAAAGCGCTGAACCCAGAATGCCAAGCCTCATCGCTCAGCGTTATGTGGGAGTCGGAGGTCTCGATTCGAGTCTCGATCAGGCTTGAAGAATCCCAAACCCCCGAGTTGGGTTCAGGGTTTTGTCTGGGGTTCGTCTTAGAACTTGAGTCTTGAGAAGGAAATGAACAGTTCTGCAAAGATGAACGAGGCAGGGTTTCGATGGCAAGGTCAGCAGTCAGATCAGTTCTCTACCTAGGACCTAGCATGAGAAGAGGGATGTTGCCAGCTTTGCTAAAGTCTGGTCAGCGACAGCGGGGCATGAAAACCCGAACCCGCGAACTAGCCCTAGCGGCCCTAGAGAGGTGTCCGCCGTTCCAATCTACAACAAGCTGGTCTTTGCCAATGGCGTTTGTGAGGGCGACCACTGTCTCAGGCAGCTGCCTAAACCCTAAACCTAAAACTCTAAACCTTGAGCCCTGAACCCTAAGCCCTAAAGCTTAGTATCTAAACCCTAAAGCTGCAAACCCTAAACCTTAAACCCCAAACCTGCGAGTTTACACGATCCAACTGCCAGTTTTGGAAGGATGCAGGATTGGGATTTCCCTTTCAGTCACCTAGGAAGCAGGGGGAGTCCAGAATATCCAAGCCCGGAGCCGCGAGCGACATGGCAGTTTCCGCGAACAAGGCTTCAGTGTAAACCCGAAAGACTAGGACCCTCAACATAAGGACCCCCCCCCAACCGAAAGGTCTTAGTTTCATCTAGATTCCATGCTTTGGGATTCCGGGTTTTACGCTTCTTTGGATGCCTGCGAAGCTCTTGGGGTGACGGGTTTCAGGGCTTAAGGGTGTAAGGGTTAGTTAGGGTCCTAGCAGCTTTAGTTTTTTGGGCGATAGGTTTGGTAGGTAGAGTTTAGGGGCTTCAGAGCGGGGGGAGGCTTTGGGTTATCAGGGCTTCCGTCTGCCAAGGAAAACGTTTCTTCCGATGGAACCCCAGCCTTCGTACATGAACCTGTAAACCCTGAAGCCTCTATGACAGCGGCCTGAACAACTAGACTTTGGGGGCTCACGATGCCTTCGAAGGATTAAGGAACTACAAGTACAAGTGTAAGGGCTTCAACCAAGCCGAAATGTACACCTCGTAGGCTTTGCAGGGTTGAGCGCTTGAAGAGTGTGTGGTTGATCCGGTTCAGAGCTTGCCGGGTTTAAGGTGGAACACGCTAAAGCACACCTGAATCCTAAAGCCGCAAAACCCTTAGAAACCGGCTAGAATCGCTTCCCCCTTTCGAACCTACAAGTTACAAGCCCTGTAAACCCTTTGAACCCACAAATTATGGACCTAAACCCCAAACCCTAAGCCGTCCAGCCCGAAAGCAGCTACCAGGAAGTTTCCCTACCCGATGGCCACGGCCTTCCTTCAGCCCGGGGCCCAAGGAAGTTTCTTTGTCGTTTTAGCTTGCTTCAAGATTTCCGAGATTTGGGCCAGGAGTGTAGGGGTAACAGGGGAACTCGGAAGGATGGCAGCGTTTTTTTTTTTTTTTTTTGGGGGGGGGGGGGGGGGTTTNCAGCCCCAAGCAACTAATGCTCGCACTTGTTGTCCTTCTAAGAGGTGTCGCTTGTTTTGTATTGAGTTCTGGGGTTTCGGGGGTTGTTTAAGGTTCAGGGTTTAGGATTGAAGGAGGGGTTCAGTAAGGGGCCAGCCTAGAGGTCCTGGAGTGACAAGAGCGGAAGACCGTGAACACAACAATCGCCACTCGTCGTAACTAAGGTATAGTCATTACCTGGGCTGTCATTGTTTTTTGGGACCCGACTGCACTGAAGCCCCGAATAGTCTTCCGTTGCCCAGACACCATGATCCTGCAGACAAGTCATTTGCAATGACACCTTGAAGCTGAAACCTTAGACCCTAACCTCCTTAAACCCTGAACACCAGGCCATAACTCCTAAATCTTGAACCCTAAGCTGTCAACTTTTGACCTGTTTGGGAGTCGAGGCTTCTCTTAGTCTCCGCGGTGCTTGGCGTGGTCAACATCTTCGGGCCCCGACCCCAGAATGTGGCAAGGTATCGACTCTTTGGAGTCGGGTGCCTCGTACGGTGCTTAAACGGTATGTCAGGACAGCTTTGCATCGGGGTTGTAGAAACCCCGAACCTGCAAACCCCAAACCCAAAACCCCGAAGCACAACACGCAAAGCCCTGAATCCCCAATCTCCAAACCCCAAGCTCTGAAACCTGAAAGCCCGAGACCCTAAGCACCGACGTTTATGGCGCTGAGACGCGCAGAAACCAAGCCTCATTCTCCAGGCCCCCTGACCCAATCCCTAAACCCTAAACCCTAAACCGCGTGATGCCAGAGCTACGGGCAAGCAGTCTTCGACTGGACGGTTTCGAGATCTTATTGTCTTGTTTTTTGGGTTTATGGGTCTTACAGTAATACTAGTAGCAACAATGATAATGTTAGTAGTGGTACTTGTCATTTGTACTAGTACGATTGTTGTTATCAGCAGGATTACTTTTCGTTATCGTTACTATCATGATGACTATGACTATTATTTTGCATTCTTGCTCTTCAGCTCCAACACGAAGAAAACATGGAATTGCCTTGTCTTGTCGACAAGTAGCATTCCTATAGCGGCTTGGCTTAGGTTCTGCCTGGCTCGCTTCAAAATTGCTATGGCTTTCAGTCAAGCAAGGCCAGACTCTAAGGCCTGAATCCGAAGAGATCACGAACCCGAAGCCCCCTAATCCCTAAGCCCCACACCCCAAGCCCAAATCCTACAAATTCCCCAAGCCTGAAGGCATTTCGTCTGCGACCGTTCCAAGTCCTGGATTTTCGGACCTCATTTCAGGCCAGGAGGGCTTCGGCGGCCGTGTAAAGGGTCTCAAGAAAACGAGGTAGCTGTGAGAAGCTGATAAGGGCTCTACAGGGAGTTTCAGGGTTACTAGGTATTTAGAAGGGTTTTTGTAATGTGCCGTACTCGAACCCAAGGTACTTAGAGAATTGTATTTGGGGAATTTGGAAAGGCTTTACGTACAACTTTTTTGGGGTTAGGGTCGAGGGGCAATCGTGGCATCAATTACTTTCGACTTCTATAAGACCACAGACTGGCTGACATGGGGGGTTGTAAGTTGTAGCCCTAGTTTGAACCCCCGGGTAGTAGGGAATGGAGGAATGGTAGGTAATAGTAGTTATAAAGGGAATGGAGGAATGGTAGTAATAGTAGTTATAAAGGGAATGGAGGAATGGTAGTAATAGTAGTTATAAAGGGAATGGAGGAATGGTAGGTACTAGTAGTTATAATTGTACCCCATTCCTCCCTTCCCTACTAACCAAAGGTACGTGTTAAGGCATCTGACTCTCCAGGTTCAAGCAGCCAAGATCGACTCTGCAATCAACAGCAACTGCCACCCGAATCAGTTTCGGGGTTTGGGGAGTTTAGGATTGTAAGGATTTAGGGTACCCCGAAACCCTGAGGCCTCAACACCGGGTGTGATAGACTCTGAATCCTGGCCGATCAGCCGGTAAGGTTAGGCCTAACCGGCCTAACCTGCAAGCAACGGCCTCGAAATCTCGACCTCACGATCTCATCCGCTCCATGGTCCATGGTCGTGTTGGATTGCACATCACCCAGGATCAATCGCTTCGTTCCGATTCCATGTGTAGGTTTTGAGGGTTGCTGCAAAGCACCAGCAAGCAATGGAACAGATGAAACACAACATGCCACAAGGCTATCCTAAGACTTGACTCGTTTTGCATGAGCCTGGTACCTCATGCCTCGGAAGCCATCGATCACAAGAGTCTGAATATCAGTAAACCTCAAGGCCCAAGGCTGGAAGCGCTTGACCTTCCAGCCCCGAAGCTCCCAAGCCCCCCGAAACGTGTGAACCCGACAATCCCAAGATCCAGAACCCGACAGGTACAAGCTCCGCCACATCGCCCCTGTTGGCGTCCTCTTCGGGCTGAAATATGGTGTCACGAACTGGGGGCCAGGATCTCAGATCTGAAGGCCTAGTGCAATCGAAATTCTTCGGAGTTTCGACCCAGACTCTAAGCCTCCCAGCCCGGCTTAGGCCATTGGCGTCCCCAGATCTGCAACCGTGCAAGGGAGCGGGGCAAGTGGTCCGCGCCACTCGCTCCACTCGCTCCACTCGCTCCACTCGCTCTGCGGGCGAAAGGAATGAGTGGAACGTACAGGGGCGAGTGGGGGCGAGTGGCGCGAGTGGAACACGCTTCTAGTGGAACGACTGGCACGAGTGGAACGGTCGGAGCGAGTGGAACGAGTGGCACGAGCAGAACGGTCGGAGCGAGTGGAGCAGCTGGCCCCTAAATTAAAGACCAGACCCTCAACATCCCAAAACCGTGAACATCCCTAAACCCTTTACCTTTTGTCTTGCTCCAGAAACCCGGCTTGTTTGGAGTTTAGGGCTGTCGGTGTGTAGGGCTCGCGGTTTGGGGTTTAGGGCTTAATTCGGCTTTTCGGGTTCAGGGCTTCGGCTTTAGGGCTTTGGTTTTGGGGCTTAGTGCTTAATTAGGGCTTGGGGTTAGCGGCTTCGGGTTTAGATTATATTAGATGATACTATATTATAGATTAGACTATATCTTATATTATGTTGTGTATTTGCTCTCTCTCTCTATATATATGTGTATGTATATACATATACATATATATATATATGTATGATTGATTTGGGGTTAGATTGGTCGGCCCCGTAGCCCACTCAGGCTCCGACTGTAGAACCGTAAAACCTAAACCTTATAACTTATAAATCCTTAGCTCTGCCACACATGCAGCGTACGCTTGAATTAAGCCGCCCACGCCACTCGCGCCACTCGCGCCACTCGCACCACTCGCGCCACTTGCGCCACTCGCGCCACTCGCGCCACTTCTATACATTGCAATAAATCTATATATATATGCATATATATATATATATATTTGTGTATGTATATGTATATATATATATATATATATATGTAGATCGACAGTCGATAGATCGATAGATGGACGGACGAATGCAAGAACAGATGGATGGATAGACGCATGGGCAGACAGATCAGGATAGATTAGATTTGGCAAGCTTAAATTGATCAGATCAGATAGGTTAGATCGAGCAGATCGACCAGATAGGTTGGGTAGATTTGGTCGGCTTTACAGAATATACAGATTTGATAGTGTATATATATATATATATATATATATTCATGTGTATGTATATATGTATATTGAGATGTAGACTTACTTTTTCTGTAAGCGGTTGAACGTGCTACATGGGTGCAACTTCTGAAAGTTATATATCTACACAGCTGCGCCGTTTGTACACGGGTTTTGCAGCTGTATATCTACATATTCTTATACTTATATGTATACGCGCAGACGACAATGTACTGTTCTATACCATTACACACTGGTTCAGTGTCCGGAATTGTCCCGAGGCTTCAGCTGGTGCCCACAGGTGTCCATCTGCTTTTGCAGTCCACGGACGTGATCTGGTTTCGACCTCATCGAGGGTTTAGGGGGCCATGCAGGTTGAGGTTCTGAGGTTCGTCTTCTCATGGACGTAGGCTTAGAGGGTGATTGCGGTCTTGAGGCGCAAGAGTTTGGGATCTTGGCAGTTCGGGTCTCAGGATTTTACGGTTGCGGTTTGAATGAGTGGTGGTTGCGATGGACTGATCGGAGGCAAACGCAAAGCTTCCCGACACTGAACCCTCAAACTTTGAGCCGTAGTCTCTTAAGCCCGTGTAAATCCTACATCCTTTCGGCCTGAACCCCGGCGCCGAGGACCATCCTATTGGCCGAGGTAGTCAATCAGGAGGATCTGGGTCTGCTAGAGGCCGCCGGGATTTAGTGAGGCTTTCGGAACTGCCGGATTGGAAGGAGTCGGCGGGTGGGAGATTTGTAGAGGCTGTCAAGGTGTTTCACGAGTTGCAGAGCGGCTTAGGAAGGGCCTCCCAACGCACGGAGGTGTTCCTTCCGCTTTCGATTCAAGCAAGCAAAGGCTAAAACAGTCTTGCAAGGCCTGTGGTCTGGGAGAGTTCACAGCCTTGGATTTTGGAATCCATTTGAACCTAAATCGATGACTTCGCTTTGAAGCCCCGAACCAAGAGACCCGAGAACCGGCCCTCAGCTCGGCAACCCAAAAAGTCATAAGCCCAATAGACAACCCAAAGAGCCTCAAACCCTAAACCCAACACACCCAAAAGCCGTATGTAAACCACCACCAAAAATACCAAACCCGAATACCCTTGAGAATTCCATGCCTTGTGCAAAGACCTGTGCCATCCCTGTACAAAACCCCACAGTTCTCGATCTTAGCGGAGGTCGGAGCCGCCTTCCTGTCTGCTGGAGGCTTCAACGGCTAGGGTTTCTCTTCAGGGGATTTTGGGTTTACCCGGATTCACTACTGTTTAGGAGTTTAGGGCCTGCGGTTTAGGGCGGCGTCTAGGAAGATCGGGGTTCAGGGAGTGGCCAAGGGTTCTAGATGGAGGGTTCAGGGATTTGAGTTTGGGGTTTGGGGTTTGGGGGTGGTCTGTGGCATGATGCTTTGACTAGTGCCTGGGTCCCTGGTTCTCAGAGGAGCTTGCGTGGGGTCGTCGTGGCATCAGGTCCTTGTGTGAATGATGCAGGCACGTACATTCAGTTAAACCCTAGTCTCCGTCAAGCAACGCTGGCCCTGAAGCTAAGAAGCATCCGAAACCATATGCATCCCCACGCTTCACCCTTGCTCGGGAGTTCGGTTGGCAAGGGTGGGCTGACAACCGAATTTGCACAGGCTACAGAAACTGCACCTCCGGTTTAGGTCGAGGGCTTAGAGGCGGCGTTTTAAAGTTTGGAGTTTAGGGTATAAAGTGTTGAAGAGCCGAGCACATAGCCGAAATAAGTTGCAGATTCCCGAGTAGTACCATTTTGCAGGTTTTTGTTTTGGGGGTTTAAAGCTAGAAGATCCAGTTTTGAAGCTGCTACAAGAAACCCAGGATTGTGCAGCCTAGAGAGCGAGGACTTCACGCCGAAAACGAAAGAAGGCTAAGTTCATCAACCGGAAGAAAAGCGGTAAGCCTTGACACCAAGAGCCTTAGGCCTTCAGAAGTTTCAGAGGAGCATTAGCCCCTCAAAAAAACCCTCAAGCATAAACCACAATGCCCTATAGACCCCTTACAGGCGAGAAGCGAATTAATCCGAATCCTCTAACCTGCCCTACACCCGTGGTACGTAAGCAAAACCTGAACCTTGAGCCATCGAAACAAGGAGCCGATGTATAGAAGTCTGACAAACTGGTGAGAGTACCCCTGCTAGTGCCTACAACATAGTATATGATGTGCATACACAAACCCAATTTTGTTGATTGGCTGTACGTAGATTACATCCCATAAACGCCTTGTAGAACTCTAAAGAGAAGCCTTAATCGAAGCTTGGACCACTAAACTCGTAAGCCCTACAGTGGCGCAAAGTCGAGGCTCTGCGCTCATAGGCCTGCATGCCGCGGACACGCTGCAGGCATCTCGAGACAGATTCGGAGGTGAACTTTTTGTCCATTCGTGGAGTAGGGTTTAGGCACAAGGGGGTCCAGGGTTAAGGTTTGATGTTGAGGCTTAGGGTTCAGGACTCAGGGATTTGGTTGCGCACACGCCTAACCCTGAGACTCTTGTCAAGTGCGAAACGGTTTTTCGGGATTCAGCGGGACCGGCTGGAAATTACAAGGCACCCCTTGCCTATTTAGGCTATTGGCACCTAGGTAGATACGGGTATTGGGAATAAATAACTTCTTAGGATAGGTATTTAGGTTGGTGGGGTGGGTGGTGCCAATAGCCTAAATAGGCAAGGTAAGGGTCTACCACTTACGGTCTACAGCAGGGTTCCCTTTGTCCTGAAACTTCGTTCTTGGGTCACTGGTTTGAAAAACATATTGGGTTTCAGGCATTTTGAGCCTTTGCATCCATGCAGGGCACGGAAGGTTGCTTAAGTTATGGACCTTAAAGCATGCATATCCACATAAGCTATTAAAGCCTATGCCTTTTTTGGGTTCTCAGCTTCAAAAGGTTTAAATTCAAGTCCTTCTTGGGGGCTCGCATGATTCCTCATGCTTGAACGATTCGGGCTGCGTTTGTCGCAGGCGCCTCTCGTGCCGCTGCTGGTGAACCTTCTGCCGCCTTTCTTGTTGGCCCACGCCTTGGCTCAAACCATGGTTTAAGAAAGGTTGTTCTTTGGGAACAGTCATGTAAGTTTGTGGTTTATAGGTTATGGGTCTTGGCAAACGAGGTTTGAGCAGGGAGCAGGGTTCCTCAGTTCCTCCCGTGCTCGGGAACCTCAAACCCAACTCGCTTCGCTTCCCCAGCAATGCCCTGCTAAGAGTTTTAAATTTAGACATTTGATAATGGGGACCCCTGGGGGGGTTGGGGGGAGGGGCCATAATAAGGACCTAATAATTCCTATTTAAGGAAGTATAGTCCCCTACCCCCCTCCCCCTACCCCTTTAGGGTCCCTATGATTAGATGCATTCAGGGACCCGAAATTAAGCCACCCTTGCTTTATTAGGAAGGAACTGGTTGGGAGTGCCTCATAGATGTCGAGGGTCAACAAGTTTGGTAAGTAGTGGATTCTCTGGGGAATTCAGTCTGGCATTTTTTCCCTAAAGCCCGAAACCGTCATCGCAAGCGACCTTAAAACCCCTGAAATGGTAAACGCATCTGCCACCATTCTGCAAACTCGGCACCTTTGCCTTAACTCTCAGTTCCCATCCCTTATGATATAGCCGTAAGCTTAACCATGCAATTTACTAGAGGTTATGCCTGCTTCCTTTTCCTGAGCCCCAAACCCTAAGCTTCAAGACTTTCGGCAAGCGAGCTTGACTGGGAAGATCCTATGGCTCAAATGGGCCAAAGCCCTACATGCTACTACTGCCTGAGTCCTAAACTCTGAACGGAATGACCTTTTACACACGTCCGAGACCACGAACGGAGCATGCGAAGCAGTGAAGGGCCCTAACCTTACGAGCCGTTTAAGCCCCAAACCCCTAGACCTGGAAGCTTTCCAAACACGTTGACCCTGGACTAGAAACTAAAGATCGGGAAGGCTCTTTGTGTCAACAATCGACAAGAAAGGCTCTTTGTGTTTCGACGTTGCGGATGGGAGCGAAGGCGATGCGCGCTTCAGGGCTTAGGTTTTCGGGTTTAGGGTTGAGGGTTGAAGGCTTCAAAGTTTAGCCTTGCAAGGCTGAGGTCGAAGGTTTAGAATTTGCGGCTTCGGCGCTCCATTCTTGCACATCGGTTTCAACGCCAAATCGCCAAATCCAAAACCCTTAACTTGATATACCAGCTAATGCGTATACGGTGTGTTTTCAATGGGGATACCAGCTTCAAGTGAAATAAGCCATTCTGCTTCCCTCAGGTTGAGGGCGCTGCGTGAGATATTCATGCTGCTTGTAAACCTACAATAAACCCAGCTCAGCTCAGCTTCATGCCATTCCACCCAGACGGAAAACAAGATGCCGCTAGCTCGCGGGTCGTAGTCTCGAGGCCGCAGGGTTCCGGATTGTTTACCTGAATATAATTCTGAAGCTCGAAATAACTGGCAACAGCCTGCCCCTTGTATTCCCCATGGAATCATATTGTACTCTACCCCAACACCTTGATCTTACTTAGGCCCCGATCTGAACTGTTTGACGTGTTAACACCGCGACTCCAACTGTCGCTTGCTCAACGTCTTGAGTGCAGATGCTCCGAAGCCCTGAAACTCAAAAACTCCTGATGTTCAGGGCAGGGTTTGGTTGTAAAGCTTTCAGTTTCTGAGCTGCGAGACACTGGGAAGCCGCGGCTCCCCGAATCAAGCTTCACAACGGTCGTGGCAACCTGAACCCTGAACCCTTTGAATCTTTGAAACCGAAAGCTCTAAACGCTGAGCCCTACACCCCCGCCCGCTCAACCCCAGCTCGGCAGGAGCTCTTCCGTCCGGCGCCGAAGGGGCAGTTTAGGGTTTGGGGCATGGGGTTTAGTGGAGTCGAGTGTGCTGTTTTGATGGGCTTCGGGTGCAGGATTTGGGCTTGGTCCAGGTTGTCATGCAAATGGTCGCTTGAAGAGCGTTGCTGTTGTTGGAGGGATTCGTGCCGATCTTTCTGTTGCTTCGTGTGCTCAAAACGGTTTCGGTTTCTTTTGCTTTTAGGGTTTGGAGTTAGGGTTGAGACCCTTCGGGGGGAGCCTCCCAAGTACCCGAGGAGTTATGACTTGCAGTTACTTTTGGCAACTTGGTTCAGCGACAATCTACAGAACATGAAGCTTCGGGGGTCTATGGGCCTTTTGCGGGTAATATTCCATGGTTGCAGGGCGGCCTTGTAGGGTTAGAAAGTCAGGGGGCCTCTGCATTGGGATGTCGGTTTCAGGTATTCCAGGCTCTCCAGGCCTGTGAGAGTTCAGCTCAGGATTGCGTGCTCAGGTCCTGACAACCGCTTGAACGGCAGCATCACGCCGACAGAGTTCACTGCGATCAAGCCGCTTGCTTGTGATCTTTCCCGAACCCGAGCCCTAGGAAGGAAAGGTCCTCGGGTTCTGGGGAACGGCTGTCACCTGCATTGAGCTGTTGGAAGATTTGGAATCCAGCAAGTTTGCAGAAGTCGGGAGAGGGGAGCAACAGAGGGCGGGAGTCCACGGGTCAAAGCCCTTTAAACAGGAGAATCCGTAAACCCAAAGTCTTAAACCCCAATCCCAGATTGGCTTTGAGCTCCGCCACAGCCTTGGTGTTAGCGTGCCTTCGCGAGGGCCCAGCCAGGGACTCAGGAATTGGAAGGGTCAGAGATTCTAGGTGTGCAACAGGGCTGCGGGGTGTCCCAAATCAAAGATTTGGGGCTCAGATTTACCGTTCAGTGTTCGGGTTTGCGGTTGGGGCTTGGGGAGCCGCGGCAGCTTAGACCGCTTTCCCATAGATTTTGATAGCCTAAACCCCGAGCCCCATTCCCCAGGCCCTAAACTCCAAACCCCAAACCCCGAATCCTTCAAGACACGGGTTCATGTTTGGGGAGTTTGGGACTTTGGAATTTTTGATCCTAGGGTCATAGGCGCCAGGATTTATGAAGCCCAGGATTTATGAAGTCAGTCAGTGTGGGTAGGTCGGGGTCGGTCAGTCAATCAGTCCACAATCCTGTCTGCATCGACCTATCTGCCCGCTTGCCTGCCTGCCTACCTGTACTCTAAGTCTAAGACCCTGAACCCTAAACCCTAAACCCTTAAAACCCCAAGCCGTAAACCTGAAACCCGAAGCCCTGACCTCTAAATCCGAAACCCTGGAAATACACCTAAAAGTCTAAGTCTATGCATAGTTTCAGCGACACGCTGCAAACAGGGCCCGGATCGCATCGCTTGGTGGACGGCATTGGAGGAGGTCTCGGGGTTTAGGATGTCGGGGAAATGGGGATTTGGGGTTTGGGTTTGGATGTTTGTGGGTTTGGATTTAGGCTAGCTAGTGCGGGGTGTTGGGTTGAGGATGTAGGGGGACGGGGTTTGCTTTTTGGGTTTGAGGGTTCTTGATTCTTGTCCCGGAGCTGGGTTCAAGTTGTGGTTTAGGGTTTAGGCTTTTCGTCGGGCTTAGGATTTGGGTTTTGGTTTCTTGATCACCCGCTGTGTCTGCAGGAGCTAAGCCTTCTGTAGATGCCTCTCGAACTTTGGAGGGCCTGAAAGGTTTGGGGGGCTTTCAGTTAATGGGGTTAGGAATCATGGTTATCCTAAACCCCAAACTCCGAATCAGGGGGTGGAGATGGGGGGTTCAGAGCGCATCTCTCGCACGTCAGGGGTGCAGGAGTTTGTTTTTCGGGTGGAGTATGGGGTCTGAAAAGAAGGAATAGTATCTCAGACAGGCCTTGAGTATCTGCAAAGCACAATACACCCCGAAGCCATGTTGGTTTCATTACAGGCTTAGATCTCGCAAGTCTTGGGACAAGATGGTTGCTTCTTGGCTTTCTCGGCTCTGATGGTGAGTTTTGGCGTTCAATCCAAAGCTGTGAAGCCCCAAGCCCCGAACCTGAAAGGACGCCTTGAACCCATGACCCCTATACAACCGTCCATAGACCATATGAAACTCCATAAAGCGCTCCTACACAAGCAGCTCCTACAACTCGAACGCTGAACCCTCCGGCCCTGAACCCCTGTTTCCGAAAGCCCATAACCCCTAAAAGCCCGAAGGCCGCAAGGCCCTCGAACCCAGAAGGCCCCCCACCCTTGAGACATCGTTATCGAGGGGGCAATGCGTCTGCTCTACTTCTACTGTGGGCTCAAAGTCTGCAGGCTACATAACCCCCATGAAACCGTTCAGCAAACTGTGAAGCCTGATAGAAGCCTTTAGAACCTATGTTTCAATTCACCAGAAGCCCTGCTTGTAGCCCCTGAACCCAGGAGTCTGCTGCAGGGATCGCTTTGATGCTCCTCGGAGGGGTTTTCGTCCTCATCTTTCAGGTAAATCTGCCCGGGGCCCCAGGGGGCTTTCGGAGTTTGGGGTTAGGGCTTTAGGGTTGAAGGATTCACATATCGGCTTATGGCTTACCCTGGTCTAATTCTTGAGGCCTTAAAAACCCACTGGAGCTCCAGATAGCTCAACATGGGTGCTGTTTTCTACTTACAGTTTACATACTTCAGACCCAAATGTAGGTGGAATTTTACATACTCAGAGCCAGAGGGATTGCAGGTAATGTAGAGTAACTGGAGTAACTACCCATGTTGTGGTCTCTCGGAGCTTGGGGTCGCTGATTATATTCATAGTAGAGAACCACAACACCCCATTCTCATTGTCAAGGCCCGTGTTTTTACAGATGGGTAAAGGGCTTCGGGGGTCAGCGGTTTGGGTAGTAGTGGGTTTTGCAGATCGGGTTCGAGCTTCGTCTACGTAGAGTGTCGGGCAATGCAGGGGCCTTGCAATGATGCAGTGTAAGGTAAGGTAATGTTACACGACCCGCTTCTCTGCCTCGATCTCTCCGTCTCTCTCAGTCTCTGTTCATGTTTTGTACTGCAGGGGGCACGCTGCATGCCTGAGAAGTCTGGCATGGGCTCTGATTAGACGTTCAGGCGAGGCCTCAGGTTTCTGGGGTTTGTGCAAGGTGGGGGTTTCTTTGTCCTTCACTTGGGGTCCGTTTAGTAAGGAGCCTACCGTTTAGGTTCCGTATGAAGAGAGCTGAGTTCGATCAACCCTGAACGCTACTAACCCTGCCTCTCTAAAGCACTAAAAGGTAACACCTGAGGCCCTAAATCCAATTATCCGGCAGCCCAGACCCGGTAGGCCTGAAGCACCAACGCCCCGGGCCCCAACCCCTTGAACAATTCCCGGAAAGCCTTTAATTTACCTTTATGAGGCTTTTCATAGCACCCTAGAGCTCAGACGATGTTGAAAGGACTTGGCTCGCTGGACTCACGTCCGTTGCAACGGTGGGCATCATCGGTGGGGTGAAGGCCAGAAGCTCAGGGTTTTGCGTTTTACGGTTTAGGGCATGGGTTTAGGGTGAAGGGTGTCGCGACCGAACATGCATCAGACGCATCTTTGTCTGGAAACAAAGTTATACGCGTTCAAGAAATGTGGGATGAAGAAGGTTCCAGCACGCATGTGGAGCTGAAAGCTCCCGCCCCAAGGTAACGACTCAAAGTCTCCGAAGCTAAAGATTTCCTATTCGATTCCTACTCCGTTGACCTTCGCAGACTTGCCCCAGCCTTCCCCACACGTGCAACAGCTTTGAGAAGCTCTTTTCCAGCATCCTCCCACGCATTTCCGAAGCCTTGCGAATATGATGCGCAGTGCCGTGTAAGAGCCTTTCAATTTCGCAGAAGCCTTGCCAAAAGCTTTCGCAGGATTTCCTTAACCTTGGGAAAGCTTATGACAAGATCAGTTTTGACAGGCTGCAGACGACAAAAAACTGCTGTGTTTTGCTGTGACTTGCGGAGTAACGGCCGCCCCTGCTCTTAGCTGAGCTAGACACCGTTACTAGTAGGGCTTAGGGCGCACATGAGCACACGAGGGCTCATTTTGCCTCACGTGGGGAAGGAGGCCTTGGTGCCATGCTTGTACAAAGACAGGTGACAGGATAGATGAGCCAATCCCTCTACCCAAGAATAATGCACAGGAGTATACTGTCCCTGAGATTACAACAGGCCGGACCTCGAAACCGTTGCTAGGAGTCTACGAACTCAGCCACAACACTCTAGCACTCTTTTGGCATGCTCCAGGTAATCCCTCAGTGGATTTTGAACGCCCTCTTCCAGCTGCCTGGCTTGGACTAAACCCCAACTCCCAAAGCCCTCAAGGCCCTAAACCTCGCAAGCCTAAACCTTGGAATGCCTGCGGCTTCTACCCCAAGGCCTCACTGTGCGAGTGTTTTGCCTGAGTACCCTAAACCCTGCATCCCTGAACCCCAAAGCCAAAGCCTACACCCCGAAGGCCCAAAAGCCTAAAGCGCTAGAGTCCGCTGGAGCTGGTAGTGCGGGTCCCGGGGCTTTGGTGTCTGATGTGTCCTCATTCAGGTCTTGATACATCACCGTTGTTTTTAGTCTAAAGCGGCGTGTCGCTTTTGCCCTTCAAAGTTTGCTCTGTGGCATTGCTCCAGCATCGCTGCGATGTCGTGCGACATCCTATGACCTGTGTAGTTTTCGTGGAGTTTCGCCTTTCCGTTCAACCTTAGACATTGAACCTAATCCCGTAGTGGTATTCCGACGACGCAGGAGACGAGCCCACAAAAAAGAACCCTACCCCTCAAGCCAATACTCCAAAGCCATAAGCCGGCACCCAAACCCAAACCCAGACTCGACCCCAAACCAACCCCAAAGACCGTCTGGCTAATGTAGGGGCCTTAATAATTAGAATAGGGTTCCTTTAAAGGGTCAAAAAAGGAACCAAAAAGGGTACTATACTATAGGGGCCTTAATAATTAGAATAGGGTCCTTCAGGTTTTGATCCATTGGCAGCTTGAGCTCATGTAGGGCATCGTCCCAAACCCCAAGCATGCCCAAACCCATCCTCCCGCCTTAACACTGTGCCAGGATACGTCAGGCTTCCGGCTTTCGGATTTTAGTGCTTACTGATCAGAATAGGGTTATGGGGCCCATGATACTATCAGTATATATAGGAGCCCCCAAAATAGTATAGGTAAATTATGAAGGTTTCCCATGAACTACCGGTACTCTCAACTCTCCGAGGTTCCAGGTCGACCTCAACCCGCTCAACCTAATGGGAGCGGTGGGGAAACCTAGAGGATCGCACCAGATGAGCAAAAAATGATGTTTGGCGAAAAATCACGGATGAGAGTCAAAGATGATCAAGGTTACAGGTAAACTTAAACCCTAAACCCTAAACCCTAAACGGTTGACAGGTGAACATCGGCAGATTGGCGGGTGGAAGTTGAGAGAAATTGGATTGAGATTGCAAGACCAACTCATTTTGCCCCCGGGAGGGGAGGGGGGAGTCGGGGTGGGCAGTTCAGGGTTTTGTTCGGGTTTGCGGGTGAGGGGTTGAAAAGTTGAATTTCGGTTTGAAGGTTTACAGGCATTTGGGTAGAACGGTGTAGGGGTTTAGGGCTGAGGGTACTTCTCAAGTCTCAACAGCACAGGCAATTTGACGTTTCCTTCGATAGGTTTTGGTTCTAGGTGGTATTGTTGTAATTCGAAAAGACGGGGCCGTAGTGGGAACGTGTATCTTGCTTGGAGGGTGTTAACGTGACTGCCTGCTGGTTCATGAAAGGAATGTTGGGGCTTGGGCTTAAGGCTTTCATCTTGAAGACTTGGCATGGCATACTACTTACGTGTTTTCTGTGAGGGGAAGGTTGCTGGGGATTGATACAGGGGGCCTGAATAGCTATTTTTTCAGAATATGCCACCTGATGTCCATGTATAAATATAGATTCATAATATGCCAGCCCTCTTGGAATTACCAAGACCCCTATGATGTGACCACCTCCCCACACTGGATTAGGGCCGTGAAGGCTCGAAAGAGGCATCTGAAAACTACCGCATCTTGGACTCGGAGCCTTCAGGTTTATAATGATAGCCTATCTATGACTGACTGGTATCTAGTAGAACGTTTGAGGCAGGATGATGCGGTGAGTTTTCGCATATTGCTGTTGTCATTTTGCTACTTGGGTTGTCAGTGTTTGGCATTATTCAGTTGTTCTTGCGGTACATGCATGTACGTGAATATGGTTGGTGCAACTCTTGGGGTATAAGAGCCACACACCTTGGATTCCAAGAAGCTCCAATAGAGAAGCGATGCGAGGCCTTGGTTCTGCTGGCAACCTCGATCTATGCAGTAGCAAGCTACCGACGGGCTCTCAGTTCTGTTTTTTTTTCAGAAGTTCCGGGAGAAGGGTTTGGTCACCGTGGGTCTTAGCAACATGACGGAGCTCTTCCGTTAGTTCTCCACCGCAAACTGTCAAACGTGTACATCTTCAGGATGTGTGCACAACCCCAAAAACCTCAAATCCTAAATGAGTTGTACGTGCATCCCTGAAGGCCCTAAACCCCAAAACCCCTTAAGATCCAGACCCAAAACCTTAGACCTTAAGGTCCTGAACCCTAAAGCTATAAGCTCTGAAGCTGCACATGGTTGAGGGCTTAGGGCCTAGAAAGCTCCCCCTTAAAGGGATATTTCCTTCTAGAGCTCATATTGAGGGTTTAGGGTTTAGTTGCTTTCTTGCGTTTATTGTTGCTGTCCTGACACCCAAGTGTCTTGCTGGAGGTGTCTATGATGTCAATGCTTTCCGACTCAGCGGTAGGAATGGGTCCCAATTAAGAGCTGTTCCTTAAATGATGCAGGGCTTCTTGCTGTCATTACAGGAATGTTCATTGTATTCTCGAGGGCTTCTGGTTGTGATTTAGATTACTGATTTACCGAATGGGCTGCGTTTTACAATGTAAGGAACAATCCGGCAATGACGGGTCAATGGATTTCTCCGCACCTGATCACTATGACACAGTCTTATAATAGTTTGACGACAAAGCAGAGCCACGATACTAGTGCTTAGCAAACAAAGCACATGCATTGAACACACATGTAGGAGACTCAATCACAAAGTCAGGGGGCTTGCAAGCGGCCTCCTACATCGTACCGGGGAGTCGGGGAGTGTGCTTTAGTGTTCAGTGTTAAGGGGTATGTCCCACACCGACATCCCAACATGCCAAGCCTCAAGCCGCAGACACCACGCCGGACGCATCGAGCAAGATTGGGGCCTAAAGAGATTGAAATTGGATAGGGGTTGGGGGTTTGTTCAAGTCTCGTCGGTTCTACTCTGTTCAAATTGTTTCCATTCCAGAATACTATGCCCTTCTGATTGTGATTGAAACTTCCATGATTGTTCTTACTCTAAGCCATGATTTCAATCATAATTTTGCGGTTTTGCTAACCCAGGCCGATCGCTGTCCCCACCCTTATGGCAAAACCTCATAAAGATCATCATAGAGCACTTGAAAAACACCATCGAGCCCAACAAAACGCTGTAAAACCATGTAGAACCCACAACATTGAAGCCCCCAGCGCGTCTATTTTACAGCTGGTTCTGCAGTGTTGTATAGGGTTTTTGTGAAAGTTTTGTGGGGTTTGGGGTGTAGGATTTGGGGTTTTGGCTTCTTCAGGGGTTTGTAGTTTCGGATTTTATGGCTTTCGGGCTTCAAGACTTGAAGGCTGTAGGCTTTTGGGGGTTAGTTAGGACTTAGGCTTCGGGGTGTGTTGAGAGTTTCACATTTTCGGGAGGAGCGGAAGAGACCCTGACACCCTTCACCTCCGGATCCAGAAACCCCGAAACCCAGCAGCCTCAAGCCAAGGGACAGCCAGGTCTCGTCCCCAGAGATTTGCCTTTCGTAGCAGTAGAGTAGGTCACCTTTCACAGTTGAATTTCAAGTTTGATGGTTCTTCTTTCTTGGGGGTGACGGTTGCGGCGGCGTGAATCACCCCGAAACCTTTCTTAGTCCGAAAGCCCCAACCCTATACCCATAAGTTGTGAGAGCCGCTGTTTTGTGCAAAGTTCTCGTGTGTTCGGGGAGTTTGAAGGGGCAGCACCCAGAGACACCAAAACCTCTGAATCCAGCAATTTGCAGTAATTTTTAGAGTGGTCTTCGAGTTGTTTATTCAAGGTTCACTAGTATAATATATATAATGATCCCGCTATAGCATGGCGGGATCCGTAGTTCTCAATCAAGGGGTCTCGGGGTCTCTGGGGAGGTTTAGGTTCCAGGATTTGTCAAGCTCTCAAGGTGCCGGTTTAGGGTTTAGGGTTTAGGGTTTAGCCTCCTATGACGAAGGCACATTCCTGAATTCAAGAGTTTGGGAGTTCCTGGGATCGACCATTCACCAGAGGCCCGACGGCCGAATACTGGTGCCTGAAGTAGTCATAGTAGTAGTAGTAGTAGTAAGCGCCGTGAGCGGTTCAAACATGTGAGGGGACATGAAGGCATGGCGTTAAGCTGCGAAGGGCATTTGCGAGCGTGGGTGATAGAGGAGCTGGAAGCTTCTCTGACGCAGCAGTCTGACACAACAATAAGCTGGGCAGAAGCTTTGGGCACAGGCCTCCTGAGGAATCTAGACACTCCTGCCATCTTTCTGGAAGCTGCCAACATTCTGTCATCAGTCAGCTTTGAGCGTTTTCTTGCCTGGGCTTTTCGGAGCTATCCGCAGGAGACATTGAAGGCGCTTTCAGACATCACTCGCAGTCATGCCGCAGCTCACGCTGTCCTTCCTAAGTACTAGACCCCTCTCTGACATGCGGGGCTTTTCGATACCAGTTACAGACAGCACAACAAAGAAGGCCCGCTCACCTCGGTCCCAAGTCCGAGGGTTGAATGATGAGAGCTTGCAGAGCGACATCCACCAGTCAACCGGCGTGAGGGTTTCCGGAATCTCCCCGAGACCGGATGCAGTCGCGAAAGCGGCGAAGGACGGGGAAGTACGGCTACATCCGATCAAATCTTCTTCAGATAGAATCAAGAAGCGCTCTCTACGGCGAGCACTACGCAGAGCAGAAAGGGAGGGTGGCGCATTATATAAAGGACGGGCGCTCCTACAGTGGAGCCCACCATATGAGCCAACTATGCTTCTAGCACCGCGCAAGCCCCGACCAAGGTGTCATGATCGCATTAAGCTAGTCCATTGGAACTGCGGAGGGTATTCACAGGCTCTCCAACTCGAGTGGCACACGTGGCTGCAGAAAGACCCTGCGCTGGGTATTTTTATACTGGCGGAAATGCATTGGTCTTTTTCGATCGAGTTTCAATCCCAGGGCTGGACCATGGTACACAGTGGCGTAGAGGGCAAGAAGGGTGCTGGAGTCATGGTTGGCATACGCTCTGACCTACTTGACGCAGGTACTTTGAAATGGCACGAGGTGGAACCGGGACGTCTTCTACATGTTCGATGCAACCTCCAAAAGCAACAATATGACATTTTGGCCCTGTATCAACATGCAACAGCGCGCGTAGCTGCGGACAAACTAGAGGAACTGCGGCGGAAGCGCAATCGACTCTGGAAGCTCCTGGATGGCACCATAGCTGGTTTTCCTTTTCGCTCCTCGTTGATCATTGCAGGCGATTTCAACATGGTCCTCTCGCCGCTGGCAGAGGTTGCCGGGCCGGGCATCAAACCGGGCAGTGATGTGGCTTGGTTGCTTGAAGAGAGGGAGGAAGTCATGAACATCCTCAAAAGCAGGCGATTAACTGCACTGAACACTTGGAGCAAACCTGCAGTCACGTACAAGCACCCAAATGGGGAATCCCAAATAGACTATGTTATTGTGAGGAAGCAATCAGCAGATCTGGAGGCCAAGCAGTGTAGACCCACCAAAACCCCTCTTGCGGGGTGGAGGTCCGCAGGTCACGATCCCGTCGTTGCGTCGATCCAGCTGAACTGGAGACCATGGCAACAATCTGTTTCAGCGTCCAAAGAGAGCAAGATAGACTCGCCAACGGTAGAGCAAGTGACAAATCAGGAGTATGTCGACCTTCGAAATCTCCAACTAGCGGTTAAAGCACATCGTGACGTTCCTCGCAGACTTTTCATGAAGCCGCCACCAAAGGATGTCAGTGCGCAAGTGAAAGACCTCTGGCAGAAGCACGCTGAAGGCACGCTGGTCAAAGCTCCTGAAGGCAGCCATCAGACTCAGCAAGATGATGACAGCAGACGATACCTGAAACGCGAGATGCGTCGATTGGCGAGGCAAAGAAAGCGGGAGGTGCTTTTGCAGGCAATTGACTGGGTCTCGGAGGCGCAATCTGCAGGTGACTTACATGCGCAGTATCAACTCATTAGGCGGATTTGTCCTAAGACTTTCAGGCGAAAAATCTGCATGCGCTCGGAGCAAGGTCATCTCATGAATAACGAAGCAGAATGTGACGCGCTGGCAGCATACGCTAAAGCGCTCTTTGATGATGTGCCCTTCGAGCCCCCGGAGCTGCTCCCCTTGCCTAGTGAATGGTTCACAAGCGAGGCGTGGCAACAGTCACTCAAACAGCTCAACAGTCACAAAGCCGTGCCCAAATTTTCTGCAAGTGTACAATGCTGGAAGACGTATGCAACTGAACTCACCCCTACGCTTCAGAAGATTGCCCATGACACTGTTTGCTCTGCTCAGCCCTACATACCAGACTTCTGGACGAGAGTGCAGCTGGCATGGTTGCCCAAGCCGGGCAAGGCGCCGTCATCTCCGGCCCAATTGCGTAGCATAGGGTTAATGGGTCCTGACACTAAGGCTTTTCTGATGATACTCAAGAGGCAGGCAAATCCCTGGGTACAACAGGCACTGGCGACTGTACCGCAATATGCCTACAGACAGCTGGCCTCCACAATGGACCCGATATTGAGATCAACCAAGCACTGTACTACGGTGAGACGCATCCTTGCAAATTACATGGAGGATCACACAGCCAAAATCCTGAACAGGACAGATCAGGAGTTGCTTGGTGGCCTTATGGTAGGGATTGATTTGAGCAAAGCTTTCGACTACTTAGGGTATGCAGAGATGTATAAAGCCAGGCAAGACACGGGCATGCCGGAACACCTCAGCCGCATTCTTCTGCACGTACACATTCGCACCACTCTTCATGTTGAGCATGGTGGCTTCAGCCGGGAAATCAAGATGAAGAGGGGCCTCAGACAAGGATGCGGGGTAGCACCGATGATATATGCCTGCTGGACCATCAAACTGTGCAAGGAGATTGACAAGGAGCTCACGGCGCCAGATGTTGCCGGGAACTCAACGCCGACATGGACGCAAAATCACATGTCTATATTCGCGGATGATAAGCATTGCTTCTGGGAGATTCATTCTTGCAAGGACTTTGAGGCAGCCTTAAAACAGTTGCAAATCATCCTTCGAGTGATTTCGGAATCAGGCATGAAGGTGAACTTTCAAAAGTCCGTGGCGACCATTGCTCTGAAAGGACAACAGGCGGCGTGCATACTCAAGCGATTTACCAAAATCTGGGATGGCAGAAAATGTTTGATTCTCAGACGAGACACGCAGGACATCCTCATTCCCATTGAAGAAAACATGAAGTACTTGGGGGTAATCCTGAATTACAATCAATTTGAGCTTGCCACTGCCAAACACAGATGTCAACAGGCCAACATCAGCTTTGCCCAGCTCAAGAACGTGTTGCGTGTCAACGGAGCTCTAAGCAAGGCGCAACGGCTTCGGGTCTATGTGACATGCGTGTGGCCATCATTGCTCTATGGAATTGGAGCGGCAGGCATCAGAGATGCTGTTTTCCGCACATTGCAGAGCACAGCGGCAATGCACCTACGAAAGATTCTACGCATTCATGAGCGGGGATGGTCCAACCATGATGTGCTCGCCCAGGCTGATCTGGATCCTCTTGATTCCGTGCACCAACGCTTAGCCAGACAGGCGCGAACTTTTTCAGCAGACGTGGCCAGAGCGCAACCACTACGTAAACTGGAAGAGGAGCGTATGCAACAGATCCTGGATCAGGTGAATATTCTTCGACAACAAAGTGCAGCTCAGGCAATCACACAAGTGGAACCTAGTACCATTGTGCAGCTTCCATGCCCGGTATGCGGAATATACTTTGGGACGGCGGAAGGTCTACATCAGCACCTACATCGACAGCATCCAGACGTCGAACAGGCCTCCAAGATTCGCTTCAATCGTTCAAAGCATAGTCTTTTTGGGCTGCCCTACTGTCGCTTCTGCAGGCGTCGCCTTGGAACATGGCACTCACTGACGAAGCATGTGACACAAGGAACGTGCCTCAGGGTGAAAATAGCAATTGGTTTAGGTAAGAGCGTTGATCAGCTTCTTGAGGAGGTACAGCAGGAGGAAGAGCGGGACCCACCACAGCCACCAGTGGGGAGCTCGCTTCAGAATTTCAACCAGCGCAACGCGGGTGAGCTCAGGACTATCGTTGAACAGACTCCACTCAAGGACATGGCAAAACACAGCAAGCTACTCATTGCCAGCGCGCAGCAATGCCTGCTATGTGACCAGTGCATGCGTCAAGCGTCCCGTATGAAGGCACACTGGCGACAAAGCCATACGCACATATGGGATTCGCTGCATCGACACATTGATGCCGAGGCGCAAAGCTTGAATGCGCTGATGATGAGACCATGTTCCTATTGTGGCAGTTCTGTCAGGAATGTCCAGCTGCCTGCTAAACAATGCCCCATGCTATTTCAAATTCTAGCAATACGAAGAATTGCCAGCACGGGCATGCAACCATTCTCCGGCGAGGATGACAAACCGCAGGCGCCACGAAAATCGGAGGCGTCGCCAAGATATCAGAGCTTTGTATCCCCAATGAAAGCAGCCTTGCAGAAGGGAGCCACGAAGTCTACAACCACACAGATGTTGGAGAAGACGGGCATCAACAATGCGCAGGAGACCGCGCAGGTGCAGCATACACCGCATCTAATGACACGTACAGTTGCGTGTGCCCAGCAAGACCAAATAAACCAGGGCACCATTCGATCATACTTTCAGCAGCAAGCTCAGACAAGACACTCATCTAGATATCAATGATGGAATCGTGGGTATGTTCTCTGAGACTGAAAAATCCTCACTCCTACTGCTATGCAAATGCTGCGACCTTGGCACTGCTACATGCTCTTGAGGGGCAGTCGGCACCAGTGCCTGAGTTACAATTCTTGCGCAAGGTCGGGCACAAAGCAGCTGAACGAGGAATCGAGTTGCTATTGCCTCAGATGCTTCAATATCGGAACCTGGTCCCCAGTTGGACATTCGACCATGTGTAGAAGGATGCGGCGGAATTCCTCCATGTTCTATTTGAACACGCTACTAGCATGCAGGTCATCTGGGACATGCGCAAGAACACCGCTGATGGCATTCGGTTATGCACTCAAGGTATGCTCCCAATTCTTATATCCATGCCGGAAACGGGAATCGCGGTTGATCTCCAGGATAGGATCTACAAGTGGCATCATGCGGATGAGGCGGTCACGGCCTTAACCTTTCCAGCCCAGATGCTTTGCATTCAACTGGGTCGTTACCATGCGGGAGGCAAGCTCTTTCACAAGCTTGATCTGCCAGATATGGTGCGGGTGCCTACGTTCCTTGATGATTCCAGTGTGCAATGGCAGCTCTACACCATCAGTGGCGCAATCATTCATCTGGGCAGGTCAACGCAGATGGGGCACTATCGAGCACTACTATGGGTCGGGGACTCATGGCTTCTTACACAGGACTCTAGGAAGGCGGAGCGCATGCATGACGGGCATCGACGCAACATATATGTGATTTTTCTGAGAAAAATTGAGGGGGAGAACGTGACTCAGACGCATGCGTTTGAGTCGACATGTGACTAGCTGGGCTCGACCCTTGTGGCCAGTACCCCAACTGTGGTGACAAAAGTGCCTGCAATGGGAGAGGAGCACGAGTTGGAGGCATCGAACACTCAACGGGAGGGGCTCTTCTTTGATCAATACTGGCCGGCAGTAAAAGCAGCACAGACTGAACTCTCCACGGGCCCATCATCGGCAATGGAAGCTGAGGATGAGGAGCGCGATGAGGAAAAAGCACGGGCTGCCAAGCAGCACAAGACAGGCGCGGACAAGGGAAACCCAGGAAAAGGCCGTGGCCAACAGAGCACGGGATCCGGTGGATACGGCAAAAACCGAGGGCGTGATCAACGCTACCAACAGCGCTGGAAGAGCGATGACTGGCACGACTGGCAAGCGGATGAGGCGCCTACTGCGTCTCCAGATGTCAAGCAGATGCAGCGGGAAATCAAGCAACTGAAGGAGTCAGTGTTTGCGCTGCAGAAGATGGCATTGCGACATGAGGACTCTGGCAACTGCTTGAAGGCGGAACTGTCTTGGGTGATGTTCCTGAGGCTGGACATGAGGGCAACCGTTGTCCCTGCACTTTACAAGATGCAGGAAAAGTGGCGAGAACTCAAGGAAAAACATCCACAAGAACTCACAAATCCGATGAGGATAGATCTGGTCAAAGCTCTCTTCAAGGAGTTCAGCGTGCGCTTGGAAGCTCTCTGTCAGCAGGAGGAGCAGATGAGCACGCTCATCAACATGGGATGGCTGCAAAGGGACCCTATGCAGTGGCACTATGTCAAATGGGATCCTGAGCACGAACGCCTTCGAGCAGAGCCAACACGGCAGCCAGTTACGCATGCCAAAGTTGCGGCCATTGTGGGCGCGCTTCAGCAGTTGGCCACGCCGGATGTGGTAACCAGATTCCACCCGAGCCGTGGCATTGTGGAACACATGGGTGGCAAGAGCCTCACGATGTCGCTACAGACGTCGATACACGGGGAGGCTGCTGAAACCATCAGGGGCCATTTGCGCACCCTCAGCGGCCTTGGAGCGATGCAGCTCCTCGGAATGGGCGTTCGACAAGATCGACAGGGCCGCTCAGCGCTGGCGAATGTGATCCAGAAGCAGATCAACAAATAGGACAGCGGGGGCGCTACATAAAGGGTGCGCAGGAATAGCCCTGCATTGCCGAGCTGGTGAATGCGAACTTGCCTGTTCTCGGGGTTTTGGTCAAAGAGTGCATGCATTACGGTCGTGGCGCTGGGCCAGCTTGTGGCTGCCGCGATGCATGATATGCTGTGCTCATGACTCTTATGTGAGAATATGGGAGCTTTTGAGCGATTTGTGATGCATCCTTCCTGGACTCAGTGTGTACGCCAGAAAAACAGGAAGTTGACGTTGGTCAGAATGCATCTGCCTTCATGCCGACATCTGATGCCGCAGATTGCTATCACTTGTGATCGGTTCACCAAGGTTCTGGAAATGCATGCATCAGGACATCGAGACACCGATTGCCCAGACCTAATTTCTTGCAATGGCTCAGAGACACTGTATTCAATTGGTTATGAGGCCAGTTGCACCGATGTGCGCGCATGCTCAACACTAGGCGCCATTGCTCAAGTCAGTTCCACCAGCCGCGGCCGCGGCAACACCTTCCCGCAGCCCCTCGCGCTGGACCTCATCAGAATGCCCGACCCTCAAAGCAATCAGGAACATTGTACAGAAGACATGGATACCGATGAGAATGAGCCGATGCCTGTGTGTGTAAAGGATCCGCTTGTGCATTTTGGCATTGACATTGCCGGTGCGCGTGAACTCACTCCAACTGAGCAGAATTTACGCGCTGAATTCTTTGATCAGCACATCTACCTTATCAGGGGAGTGAAAGTTGAGGGTCTTCCAGTGCCCGACGTGAACCGTGCAGAGGCTCTAGCTTTTGGGCTTATTGCGTGTGGTCAGGCAAAATGGGATCAATTAGAACGGCTACTCGGACTTCTCCCAGGAGACCGCAGCTTGAGGTGGCAGCAGGAGGATGCGGCAGCGCGTACGCTCCCACCAAAAAGATTCACAGCTGGGGCATGGGTTAGAGGACCTATGACTGGTGCCAACATCCACTCCAGAATGCTCCCCTGGACCACGCGGGTTTTGGCGGGAATCATTGGCACGTGGGACGTTGACTTGCCGTTCACCACAGTCACCTTGTCCCTTAATGTTCAGGCCAGTCCACACCGGGACAGCTACAGCGATTCCAGATCAAAGAATTTAATGCTGCCCTGCTCTACCTTCACGGGGGGCGAGATGTTCATTGAGCATGAGACGGGCATCCATAAGCTCAAGCAGGATGGACCGGTGGGACAAATTTTGTCAGCTCAGGAAGCTCTTCTTTTCTCTCCACGGAGAACACATGCAACGCTGCCATGGTGTGGTACCAGATTGATTCTGATTGCCTTTCACATAGGTATGGTTGCAAATCTTGAGCAATGCACTTTGAACTCTTTACAGGATATGGGTTTTCGAGTGGGCAGCTGGCAATGCTGAACAACTGTCTGTCTCGCACAGTGCGGACTATGCGCAAGTGTTTTCAAAAGTGGTTTCTGAAGGCTGGCCGAAGATGCGGGGTCAAGCTCATACACACTCATTTTACAAATGCGCGACAGCACTTTTGCAGCCTAGGTCATGAACTGGCCGGAGGCTGAGAGTTACCGTCATTCACAATCATTGCCGCTCAGGCGATGTGCTGGAGAATGCATGTGAACGGTACTGCGATCTGCGTTGTCCCGCAGGTCATGAATGCCCGATACTTCTTCTCGTGATGGAATGAGATTCAACAATGCTTGAGCTGCCACTTTTCGCAGTGATGGGATCTCTTTCTTGAGCATGAGCTGCCACTTTTCGCAGCATGGAGTGAGGGGTTACCATGTAGCGGAACATAGCATTAGGATGTACAGTTCCTCTACCCGCATGCGCAATTGTACAATCATGTTCTAACTCCTGGACTTCGGATTGCACAAACGCGTCCGACTTTGCCTCATCACAGGCAGGTCCTGTGCGCGCCACATAATTGGGAATGTTCAGCCACTACACTCGTTGCTTGAAGGGGCTACCGGCCCGGACGAGTTCTCCCGACTGCATATTTTTAGGATCCGATAATGCTCATGCTGAAATCAGCACGTGGGTTATGCTGTCACGAATAGCCGTGTCAAAGACACGCCCATCCATATGCCACGCTAGGACGACTACGGACGTTCGCGCCACGAGAGAGAGAGTAGTAGTAGTAGTAGTAGCAGTAGTAGTAGTAGTAGTAGTAGTATTAATAATCGTGATAATAGGAATAGTAGTAATAATAGTCGTAATAGCAATAATGATAAGAATAACCAGTGAGGATATTCCCTTGCATGTCTCCCAGTAGCCCGCTCTTCAACCCTGAATAACGGGAACAGGATAACCTCATGATGAAGGGCGGGCCGAGATTTATATTCGTTTTGGAATTATAGCAACATGTAGCGACAAACCCCGATTCGAATCACTAAGGCTCCTAGACTACGCTATTTCGGACAACTGTCAGAACGAGCCGTAGCAGCGGACAGTGCTACTTGACTGGCGAGGAGGCACGCCAGGATTATCAAGCGAGGATCAAACCAAGAGTCCCTACTGTAGCCAACCCAACCCCTTAAACCTGAAACCCTGAACCCTGAACCTCAATCCTAAAACCTACAAATCGGGAAGGGTGCCGAAAACGCACTAAAGCCTCGAACGCTGAACCACAAAAGCCTAAGCTCTAAAGCAATTCAAAAACCTGAACCGTACCAGTTCCCGCAAGATGCTTTGTGATGAGGATAGCCATCAAGAAGCCGGACTGCTGTTGCCACCCGGCGGCCTTAGCTTGCTGCAACTATTGGGACATGATCACGAACACTAGGGGTTTATGGAGGGATAGTCGAGTTTGTCAAAGCCCTATTATATCGCACGGGTGACGGACTGGGGTCTAGAGTCCAGGGTTTGCAAGGTTTCGGGGCCTTTTGGGGTTCATAGAGTTCAGGGCTTAGGGCTTCGGGCTAAAGGGATTTGGGGATCATATAGGATTCAGGTTTTCCCTACGGCTCCTCTTCCGGATTCGGGAGGCCCTACGAAAGAATACAGTGTCCTACAAACGTCCTCGAAACGCCTCTAGCTATAGCGCCCGTAGAAGACTTCGCAAAGCCTTGCTTGACTGTGGTTTGCTGTGAAGCCCAGGGGCCCCCCCCGCAAAGAAACGAAGCTCTGGAATTCCTTGCGCTGTCAAGGACCTGTAAGATCGTAGGGAAGTGAAGGATAAACTGTTGATGTCCAGGCTTTGCAGGCTTTTGCGACTCTGTCTGGACTTGAGGTGTGTCGGTTTCAGGTTTGGGGGGACTTGGGGCTCAGGCTACCCCTGCCCGACAGACGGGGCTTGTAGAGCCGAAGTGTACTCACGCCAATGACTTAGGGTTGATAGGGCCTAGCAAACTTGAACCCCTGAAATAGACCTCTGATCAGCAAACCCACCTCTCCTTGATAAGGATTTTAGTGACATACGGTGACATACGGGACTTTAAGGACTTAAGGAAAGCAGGCTTATCAGCTATACCGTATGCGCAGCAAGTTTGGAAGTATCAAAAGCCAAGGCTGCGCCGGGAAGACGAGGCGCTTCCGACTTTGGGGTTGTGGTTCGGGGTCGACCTGAGTGTCGCACCGGGTTCAGGGGTGCAGGTTCGAGGCCTGAAGCCGAGACCCAGAGCCCTAGGCCCCCTTGGCCCTAGACATGCGAAGCCTGTAGAATCTTCAACCCTGACACTCCGGTCAACCTTGTGTAGAACCTTATAACAACCTACGACACGTTTCCTGAAATAACAAACTATATCTGACAACCTTCAGAGCTTAGACCTCGGAAAGTAGACGTTTAAAACCCTGTAGAAAGTTAACCGAACTTGGCAACCCACAATACTTCAAGAGAAATCTTGACAGCACACTCTAGATGCCAGAAGGCCGTGCGACCCCTGCACATTCCTCATATATCTCTACTTCATTGGGATTGAATCGCACTCCGCCTGACATCAAAGATAAATGTATTACTCGGCTACCACATGACACCTGGAGTAAACTAACACCTGATGAAATTCGAGCTAGATTACCACCAAGACCTGGCTCTCGATCCCTCTTCAAAGCTGTGCTTAGACGACTTTCAGGTTTTCAGCATACAGTTGAGTCTTTCAACCAATCACAAATTCTTGAAATCCGCCGCGCACCCACGTGATTAAGCCTTTTTGGGCCAACGATGAACAGTGCATTCACTGCCGCAAAAGGCTTCACTTTTCAACTGTACCGACAAATCTGAGCCGAAAGTGTCCAGCTGCCACTGAAATCTCAATTGATGTACTTGACGCTTGGCATTCCAAGTTTGATTCGATGATCAAACTAGTCACGGACATGATCTCGAGAAGCTGATTTCCAGCACGGATACGGCTTGAAAATCGCAGGGGAGGAACAAGCCCTCTTGTTTCGATTGCCCGAACAGACTTCATGTCCGATCACAGCCAAAAACCGAACTCCAATTATGAAGGCTCCCCCTAGAAATCTGTAACATGTAGAGACTATGCAGAACCTGCCTATACCCTGCAATCTTGCAATCCTAAACCGCGACACCTATGCCCAGAATCTCTGTTCAGCTTGTAGGAGCCTGCATCGTACCGACATGCTTGAACCAACCATGATGCCAGGAAATGCTAAACTCTTTTGAGCTCTGAAAGAACTCTGAAGCCAAAAGTTCCTAAAACCCTCATGCCCTCAAGCTCTTAAACCATCCACCCCAAAACCCTAAAGGACCTTGAGCGCCGGAAACCCCTTGGGAAGCCCTAGACCCTAGACCAGGTCGCTGAGCAGAAGCGGCCTCCTGGAGGTCCCAGAACTTGTTTTCACTTCTCGGCCTTGGGTTTCAAGCAGTTGGGCTAAAGGTTTAGGCTGTCAGGGATTTAAGTCTGTTTTAAGTTCTTACGCCTTCCGGGGTTTTTGGTCTTCTAGTTCTTGGGAAATCTGAGAGTTTTGGTCTTTGAATGTTTCGCCAGTATAGAGCATCTTGACATTATTTTGCGTTGCTCTCGATATGGCCAGAGAGAGGCCTCTTGTGGCTGTTCTCATGCATGTTCATGCGCATGCTACTGTTGATGTTGTGTCGTCGTCGTCGCCGTCGCCGTCGTTAGTGCGTAAGCAGAATCTTGTATAGAATCCGACGACGAAGTGAACAAAACCATACAGATATATGTACATACGTACAGTGCACATGTAATTCTAGGTACATGTGCCTAAGGGGCTTCAGATTCGATGAGGTGGGGTTGAGTGCTTGCAGTGCTGAGCCTCGAACCTGGACCCCACAACCACAAGACCAACGGGGGGGGCCTGAGCAATGAGAAATACAGTGTTCTTTAGTCCTCTGGTTATGGATACCTCCAGAACAGAAAGATGCAGCTGGAAACCGCGAACCGAAGCTTGGGGACTAATTAAGATTTGGGTTTGGGGTTTCGGGGTTAGGTTTGGGGTTCTTAGTTTCGGGTTTCGGGTTTGGGATCCACCCTTCACCCCATGACCTCATCGTGGGATGAGGGTTGCGTGTGTCTCCGAGGAGGCATTGCTGGAGTCCGCGCTGGGCTTGGAAGATCAGGTTTCCAGGGCCTTGGGCTTTGGCATTTAGGGTTTAGGGTGGCTTTTGGCGCGAAGGACGCCGCCAGGGCAAAAAACAGCCGCCCCGTTTTGCGTTTGGGGTCTGGGGTTTTCGAGTTTGATTAGCCCAAACCCAACACCTCAACCTTAATCCCTCGACTTCCCAGTCTCTTGGCCTTAGGTTCGACGCTTTCGTGTGGTCATCATATTCAGAGGATCCAATAAGTGTTCAGAGTCGTATTTCAGGGTGCCATGTTTCGGGTTTACGGTTTAGGGCCCTAAACTCTAAACCCAAAACCCAAAACCCTAAACCCTAAACCCTGGGGGCTTTTGCTGAACCCCAAACCCTAAATCAGCCGCCTTACACCCTAAGTCTAGTGGAGTGCTTAAACAAGTTGTGAAACCATTTTCTGGTGTTCCCCGAATATATTTGTAGGATGGAACACCCCCGGAAACCCGTAATGAATCATGCAGGCCTCTTTCTTAAACCCTTCTATGTACATCCTATCAATCCGTATTGAAAAATCAAATTCAAGTAAAAGCTTAACGTCCCGGTCATAAATTCACATAAAACCCCAAAGAATCCTTCCTAAATTCGCATAAGCGTTTTAAAGTCATTATTAAGAAGGCTCTATATGACCCAAAACCGTAAACCCCAAACCCCGACTAGACCGCAAATCCCAAACCCTAAGCCTAAACCCCAAACCCTAAAGCCTAAACCGTAACCCTAAACCCCAAACCCCAAGCCCCAAATCCTTAGCCCCAAACCCTGAACCCTAAAACCTAAACCGTCGGTCCACGCGTGTACCGAGGACCACAGGGCTTTGTGCGGATCTCAGAGTCTTTCTGAGCCCTTAGCCCTAAACTCTGCGAGTTTGGGTTTGCTTTTAGCGCATTTACGGTGTTTTGGGGGGATTTTTTTGGATTGTTTTTGTAGTGCTTTTTGCGTTTAGGGGCTTCGGGTGTTTAAGCTACTAATTTGTGTTCAAAATTGGTTGTTGTCTTGATAAAGGGTGGTGTTAAGTGTTTTCGCTTTTGTTTAGGCTTCAAGGTTTCAGGGTTCTGGATTCGGTGTTTTCGGATTTTGAGTTTGGATTTCAGCTGGGAGTTCAGGCTCCCTGCTGCCAGCTTTGGGTACTGGGCTCGTCGCACTACATCCGAAATTGAACCCGTCAAGACCCTCAAGCAGTGAAACAAAATGCCTAACACCTCGACCCCAGCCGAAGTCCCAGTCCTGCAATTCAGCCCCGCTGAAAACCGCTAGACCCGAAACCCTTGTACAGGCCTGCAATATATACCCTTATAGTTTGTATATATAAACCCCAAGCCAAAGCCGAGTATGAACCCTAAGTCCTAAAACATGATACTCCATGCCTCAAGCCCTGAACCTGGACCCAGAATGCTTTAGCGCCCAAGTTGGGGTTTCCGGTTCAGGTTTGGTATTTGGGATGGCTCTGCACCCAAACTCTTGGGGGTTCCGGGTCCCGTAAGTGTTTGGCAAAGGCTTTTTGACAGTGTAATTTTTGGAATGTGTTTTTGCCTTTGTATGTATGTATGTACGTACGTATGTACGTACGTGCGTATGTATGTATGTATGTATGCATGCATATCTGGATGTACATTTACATATACACATACATATACAAGTACATATGCATATACCTATATCTACATAGGTATACATATACATATACATACATGTTTACATGCATAATGTGTCTGTAAGTTTGTTTTTCAATTTTCCGGTTTGGGGTCAATGCTTCTTTCGGGGCAGTTGAAGCTGCTCATTTGGCATTAGGTTCAAGATGGTTCAGGATGTCTTTTGCAGGAGTTCCTCAGTGGCGCAATGCGTATGGCATTCAAGACTCAGTCGTAGAGTATCCCCAAGAAACTCCGCACACTACATCTTACCCAGTGAAGCCGGTAATTATATCCTGAACTCTGAGCAGCAGTCTGGGAGGCTTGAAACCGGGGTGCCCACGACGCCCGCATAGCTGTGTCTTGAGCACAAGGACAGGCCTGAGCGCTCTTGGATTGGATGAGGGTGTTCGTATAAACAAATATGAAGACATGTGTGTGTATGTCTGTATGTATATATACATATATATATATATATATCATATACAAATCAACACACACACACACATCATTTAGTATTTGTCACCTCTAGCGTCGTTGTTCTTGTAAGCCCTTGCCGAGCTTTGGTTTTACAAGATTCATGTTTGCGGGTTGCCTGGGGGTTTGGGCGTACCTATTCAGGGTTCCAGTAATGTAGGATTGCGCAGTGCTTTCAAAGTCCGGGTTTGGGGTTTGGTTTGGGTTCTCATCAGCCTGAGTTGCAGCAAGTGGTTTTCAAGGGCAAGTCCGAGCCCCTAAACCCAACGCCCTCGCAGCAAGACGACTCGCTCCTGATCCTTGCTCTTTCGGGCAAAGCTCCCTCTGCACGACCTTCCACAGAGAGTGTTGAATGAGGTACCTTTGGACTGGGCGGATGCTAACTCTTGTCTTGGCAACCCTAAGCTCAAAGTCCCGGTTTGGTGGATTTTTCTGGCTGCTAACCCAGGGGCTCCTTCCATACCTGACGTAGAAAAAGCTCCATATTTTTTCACTGGTAAACCATACTCCTTCAGCTCCAGAAGGAGTCTGTCGAAGGTCCTTCCTTTTGTTGAGGGGCTGTTAGGTTTAGCGGGGCTCGAATTGGAGGATTCTGACCCCTAAAGCTGAAGCCCTTCCGGGTGCTCTCTTTCATCGACGCTGTGCGAAGCTAGCAGCTACCCCAGCTCGGCTGGACAGTGTAAAGTCTGCTGGCTCCGTGCAGCAGAGGCTGTAGTAATTGTTAAAGTTAACCCCTTACTCCTTTCCGGACTCGCATCGAAAGCATCGTTGTTCTTACATTTTCTCTGAAGGCCCTGATCTCACTCCTTATATGCTTGATGGCCACCCTTCGCGAGGATGCGAGGGACATAGCTGTATAAAGCCTTAACTATCCTGATTGTATTAAACTCCAAATAAGGTATACATTGATACATGCTTTCAAGAAGCTCTCACCTTACCAGTAGCAGTGCTCTTTGATGATCTAATCACGCTGAGACAAGCTTTCAATGGCTTGTCTCAGATAGGCTATGCAGAGGTTCGCATGTCATAAGACTACCACACACTAAACCCGAAACCGAGCACGGACACCAGAAAATTCCCGGAGTGAACAAGAACACTGCTGAAGATTCCACCGATCCCAGCACTACACCTACTACTACTACTACTACTACTACTACTACTACTAGTACTACTACTACTACTACTACCACTACTACTACCACTGCTACTACTACGACTACTACTACTACTACTACTACTACTACTGCGACGACGACGACGACGACTACTACCGCAACGACTGCTACTACGACGACGATTACTGCTCCCAGTGCAACGGCCACTGACTGGCGCTGCCACCGCGACTGCTCTGCTATTGCTACTGCTACTGCTACTGCTACAGCTAGTGCTGCTGCTGCTGCTGCTCCGCCCCTGCTCCTGCTCCTGCTCCTGCTCCTGCTGCCACTGCTACTACTACTGCTACTGCTGCTGCTGCTGCTGCGACTGCTGCTGGTCTTGCTTCTGCTCTTGTTTCTACTCTTGCTTCTTCTTCCTCTTCTATTGCTACTGCTACTGCTGCTGCTACTACTACTACTACTACTACGACGACGACTACTACGACTACGACTACGACTTACTATTACGCCGCCTCCTCCTCCTCCTCCACCTATGACGACGACGACCACCACCACGACTAGTAGTAGTAGTAGTAGTAGTAGTAGTAGTAGTAGTAGTAGTAGCAGTAGTAGTAGTAGTACTACTACTACTACTGCTACTACTACTACTACTACTACTACTACNGTAGTAGTAGTAGTAGTAGTAGTAGTAGCAGTAGTAGTAGTAGTACTACTACTACTACTGCTACTACTACTACTACTACTACTACTACTACTACTACTACTACTACTACTACTACTACTACTACTATAATACTACTTCTGCTCGTTGCTGTTACTGCGACGGTCCTCGACGCTTCGAAATTTTTTTTAGTCCCTACCGAGTGCGACAAGACTGCGCTCAAAAGATTTGTAATTTGTAAGTCGATATAACAGCTGCAGGTGGGTTTTCTTTCCAAAGGCAGGGCCGATTCCAGAGGCGTTGTCGTGTTTGTTCCCGTGCTCTTGGGATGTAGATGGCTTTAGGAACCGAGGTTCTAGGGCGTAAGGCAGTCAGCGTTTAGGTTACAGTTTCGAGTTTTCTCAGAGTTTATATTGCAAAGGTTGTTTTGGAACCTGAGCTTAACGTCCCTATGCCCACATTGTCCATCTCAGAGCCCGTGCGGTCCTTCGGGGTTTTTGGGGTGTTTTGGGGTTCCGGGGCTTAAGGTTGCGCACAACCGGATCTATGGAAAGGCTTGGAGGCCGCTGCATGGAAAGCCATCTGCAGCGTACTGCAGTTTATGTCAGAGGTGTTTTCTCCTGCCACGCGGAAATGCGTCGCGAGAAGCACCAAGAGAGGGACCCACTGTTTCGAGGTGCTCTGCGACGAAGCGGGGCTTTGGGTTTATTTCGGTCGTTGGCTTAGGCTTGGGTTCTGCGATCCAAGATGATCCAGGACTCGGACTTAGGCTTAAACACAGGCTTCAAGAGTTGAGACCTCCGACTGGGGTATGAAGGTTGACACTGCAAGTAAGGTCGCCGGGCAACAAGGTCCGAGGACATTCCAGCCCTACAGCCGACAGCCTAAAGCCTTAGAGTGTCAACAATGAATCCTAACTGCCCAGATGCCCATGTGTCCCGCAAGCCCAGGTCCTAGCCTGAACATCAGAATCTACGTTTGGGTTCCATGCCACTAGGTTTGAGAGCCTCAGCTCGAAACGAAGCTCGGGTTTATACCAGGATCCCTGATCAAATTGCCCGAGACCTTCGACCCTGAACCCCAAAACCCTTTGTAGAAGCCTTCGAGAGCCTTTCCAAATCCCCGAAACCCGAAACCCGAAACCCTTGTTCCAGCTCCGAACCTTTTACTTTCGCGCAGCCCCTCTGGGCTCTCCACCCAGACGCCGGCGAGGTGCCAACCAGGACCCGTAAACAGATATAGGTACACTCATGGAGGGGTACATACTGAAGACCCTTGATCGATTCTAAAGCTCCGCTTTAAAGGCTTACGGCTTGGAGGATTTGGTTTAGGGTTCATGGATCTGGTGGCTCAGGGTTAGGGGATTAACTTGCGAAGAGGGTGAGGGGTTATCCTTCACCCCTGCGGAGCGCTTCCCTTTGAAAGTTTCGGGCCCTGCTGTGTGCTTCAGATGCCCAGAAGCCCCGTGAAAGCTTGAACCCTCAGCTCCGAAACCCTGAACCCTAGGCCCTCAACCCAAGCCCTAAACCCTGCCCTGAGCCTGAAGTCGTAAGCCAAGCGTCGAGGTTTTGGGACTGGCTGGATCGCTCCCCCTTTATCAGAAGCAGGATGCTAGACTCCTCGGTTTAGGGTTTCGGTTTAGGGTTTAGGGTTCAGGATTGAAGAGTAATTAGGCTGTTGCCAGGGTGGCTATGCTTGTCCTTAACCAGCCATCTTGTCAGCGTCAATACCCACGGACTTCGGCCATTTGTGGACTGCCCTCCAACGTCCAGCTTCGTAAAGGATTGGACTTCAACAGACACTTGCGACCCATGTAACACTGTACATGATACAGCACGACAGCCTTTGGAGGACATGCCTGATGCCGGCCACGATTGCAATCAAGATGCCGGGCACATTGGGATGGCTTGTAATTGGTTTACTCTGTTGCTCGCTCGCTCTCGCTCTCTTTCTGCCTCTCTCTCTCTCTCTCCCTCTCTCTCTCTCTCCCGCTCTCTCGCTGTCTCATTCTCTCTGTAGCTGCTTAGCTCCTTCGCGTCCTCTTGATATCTTGCATGCTTGCCTACCTGTGTTCTTGCTTTCTTTTCCTTCGTGCTTGCCTTCTTATTTCCTGCTTGCTTCACTATATACTTCGCTTGCTTGTAAGGTACGACCCTATGTGTTCCCCTTGCTTTGCTTGATGGGCTCCTCTTGTGTGTGTGAGACTGTCATCGTCTACCTTTTGTTTTGCGGTCGCGTGTGTGACTGAGGGTCAGTGGGTGAGTGAGTGAGCGAGAGAGAGCGAGCCAGAGAGAGAGAGAGAGAGTGTGTGTGTGTATGTGCGCAGGCGCACATGTATGCATGCAGTTTCTGCTGTAGGTACAGCCCCAAATAAATGAGTCCCAGAAGATCCAGAGGTAGCATTACGTTGCTGATTTTCGTTCAGCAGCTTACGTTTGTTTCAGTTGATTTTGTGCACTTCTTTGCGCATTGATGAAACCGAACGCGCGCTTCTTATCTTCATGTTACTACGCTGGAGATGCAGCAGAAGAATGCTGGCAACAAGCTCTGATTTTCGTAACACTAACGTGAGCATTCACTACATTTTCATGTCGTTCATTTGTCTTTCTGAAATTAAAAAAGCGAGTCCTTTTTTAGTGCTTTTCTGCCTTTTGCCTTGACCACGGAGGCTGGAACCCGCAGGCGCCAAGGCGCGCGGCTACTGGGGCTTGGCGGGCAGCATCTATGCCAAGGAGCCGGACAGAAGAGCTTTGTGTTTTATTTGGGGTGTAGGGCCAGCGGTTTAGGGTTGGGTTATAGGATATATAATAGGGGTGTAGAGCTCAGGTTTTTTTGGGGAGTGCTTGAGGTATTAGGGCTTGGGGCTCGGCATTGGTAGGGTGTAGAGGTTAGTTGTTTTGTTTTGCTGGGCCGTGGGGTGGGGGGGTGGTTGAGGTTTTAGATCTTGGGGTCTGGTGTTTAAGATGTGGGGTTTACGGATTTTTGCGGTAGGGTGTAGGGTTGACATGAGTGTGCGTTGCCTTTTTTTTCGGGTTCTGGAGCTTGGGGCCGGGCTTGCATGTATTGTGAGTAGAGTTCAGGGTTTTCGGGAGGTTTTGAGTTTTAGCATTTAGTGTTTAGGGCAGAGTATAGGTTTCAGGGTTGTGGGGTTTGGGAGATCGGATGTTCGGTGCTGCAGTTCCTCAGCTTCCCATTCACCTTTGACTGCGTACATTTTGCAGCGTTGTGGCCGTTTTTGGTTCATCATGTCTGTAGTCGTCCTTCTGCCTCGAACAAGAAACCTGGCACTTATTGCTCTGAACCGATCGTCCGGCCCTGCAGCCCAAACCCTGAATGTTGTACTCCATGCTTGGCAACTGCATCCACCTGCCTTGCTGAGTAGGAGTAGGAGGAGTAGTAGCAGTAGTAGTCGTAGTAGTAGTAGGAGTAGTAGGAGTAGTAGTCGTAGTAGTAGTAGTAGTAGTAGTAGCAGTAGTAGTAGTAGTAGTAGTAGTAGTAGTAGTAGTAGTAGTAGTAGTAGTATGTTGGCCTTCCCTCACCAGCCAGAAGCCCAAGAACCCACTCTATTTATTCAGCTCCCTAGGTTAGGCAAACTGGATCTGAACCAGAGCTGCCACAAAGTCAGCAACATGGAAGTAGGACGCTTCAAAGCGTGAAGTTTAAGATCCTGAGGCACCTAGCTACCGATACCTTCCTTTAGGATCCTTGCATTAAGGATGCTACTGTTGATGGACAAAATCCTGCATGACCCTAAGGACCCTAAACTATGGGAATTATGGTATATTCCTTATAATGGGTAATGCAGGATTTTGTCCATCAACCGTATCATGTAGGGTGTGTATGGCGGCCCTTGAGTTTGCTAAACGCACCGTAGGTGTCCCAGCGAAGTATCGGGGAACATCTCTCCTTTTAAGCACTTTTCATGATCTGACTCATCTTGATGCTTTGCTGTCTTCCACGTAGATCTCCAGAACCCGCAAAACAACCGAAATCCAAAACGCTCATCGCCCACACCCCAAACCTTGAACGCTAGACTAAAAACCCTAACCTGCTGTATCAGGCGGTCTTTCACGTAGATGCCGATGCCCACACCACTGTGGCCGAAGTGAAGGCAAGCACGATGATTGGGCTTCAGGGCCAGTAAGGTGTGGGGTACTATAGGCTTAACGGCTTAACCGTACGGTGGGGAGAAGGTCGAAATTCTCAACCCCCAATAGGATCATTATCCCTTTGGCCTCTGAGGTCCTGAATGGCGTTAGCATCCTCGTCTCCACCATCCGCGCCACCATCATCGTTGTCATCATCATCATCATCATCACCATTATCACCACCATCAACCACCATCACCATCAGCACCATCACCATCAGCACCATGGTCATCATCGTCATCATCTTCCGCGCCATCATCTTCATCATCATCATCATCATCACCATCACCGTCAGCATCATCATCATCGTCATCACCACCACCATCGCCACTATCATCATCGTCATCACCACCCACCATCGCCATCATCATGATTGTCATCATCGTCATTATCATCGTCATTATGATCATCACCATCATCAGAAGCATCGTAATCATCATCATCATAATCAACATCATCATAATCATCATCATCATAATCATCATCATCAACATCATCATCATCATCATCAGAATCATCTGGATCATCAAAACAATCACCATCATCACCATCACGATTCCCATCATCATTCATCACCACCACAACCATGATCATGATCACGGTGTTCATCCTCACAATCAGCATCACCACCACCATCGGCATTTACACCACCAATGTCATCGTCATGACCAACAACATCAACAGGTTATCATCAGCTTAATCGTTCATTATTCTTCATTAGTTATCCATCGGTGCTTTGAGTATCATTGGAACTATGATGTCTTGCACTCATTCCCCTGTGTCCAAGAACCTGCGCACTCCCGCAACATCCAGGACCAAGACCCTAGCTTCAAAGCTCTTTAGGACTTCGGCTTCAGCTTGCACATGGGATTCTCCGGGGCCTCGGATTTGTCGGGTCGGTCTGAGCTTTCTGAGCTTTCGGGGCTTTCGGCTTGAAGGTCTTCGAGTTGAGCTTCGGCTGGAGGGGGGCCCGCACGTCACCAAAGCCCCACAGACATAAACCTCCTTCCCCTCTCTGCATAGCTCCAACAAGATGAAAAGTACTAAGCATGTTACAAAGCAAGCTCTTGTCACAATGCCCTTTAACTTTGACGCCTCCAAAGCTTCCCCCAAATCCTCGAACCCAAAGCCTCCAATTCCCAAGTAAGTCACTAAACTCACTAAGCCGGAATCCCAGAAATATCGCAGACCTTAGAAAGAAAGCAACGCAAAGCTTCGAAGGCTCGAGTTGCGGCGGCCCAGTCGGTGAAGGCACCGCCGTACTTCACAGGGCTTTAAAGGTGTTGGAAGTGCTTTTGCAGGGCTTCTTACCAGAAGTTTGGCAGAGTTTGATAGAATTAGTTGGGGCTTGGGAGTTGAGGGTTGAGGGGTTTACTTACTGCTGCTTTTCCGAGGCGGAGGGAGGAACCATATGTAATGCTAAACGGATCAGCATAAGACCTCAATACAGATTGTTGCGACACCTTCTGTATATATCCCCAATTCACTAAGGAGTTGGAGTGGTTCTGGGTTTAGAAGTGTAGATGTGCAGAGTTTAGGGACCTTTAGGGGTGTAGAGTGTGGAGTTTACGGCCCCCCATCCCTGAGCAAAACTCCCCTCTCCAAGACGCAAAACTGCGTTTTCGATATCGAGGAGTGCATCCGTCCCACCATAGATAGACCGTATGTGCGGGCAGCGCTTTCGCTTCTCTGGTGCCTGGACAGGAGCAGTCGCTAAAGGTGCTGCTCTTTGGGAAGGAGTGCTGTGCTGTGACCCACTCCTTCCGGGGTGTTCAGGGTCTGGGATGTGTAATGTGATGGAATTATGCAAGAAGTGGTTAAACGGTGGAAGGCCTGAAGCTGTGAACGTGGACGGCCAAACCTTTCGCCGCTGCACAGGTGTGTTTCCCGGTTTTCCCGATGAGGAGTGTTTAGTCTATCTGTTAGGTTGTCGTGGGAGCCCTAAACCTTAACCCTGAAGCAAACCCTACCAACCCCATCCCCCAACCTTCTTAAATCCCTTGGCAGTAACAGGACATTTGGAGCTTCATGAGGGAGTTTGGGGTGATGTCAAGATTTCGGCTCCCCAGCAGTGTTGAAAAAGGAAGGAGCGTCTTGTGTGCAGGAGGTAAGCCCCACTTCGCTGAAACTTGCTTCGTTGATCTGGCTTGAACGTGAACGGACTAAACTCCCCCCTCAACCCTAAACCCTAAACCCTAAACCCTCTAAACCACAAATCCCCTCAAGTTTCCCTAAAGCCTCTGGGACTTTTGACCCGATGCCTTTTAACTCGGAGCCTTTCAAGACTAAACCCCCGAACCCCTGCACCTTCCCTGCATCTTTCAACCCTCAACGTCAGTCACCCAATGCCCTTAAAAGTAGGCGGCGTGAGATTTAGATTATGTACAGCAGAAGCCCTGCATTTGTGATTCCCTTCAACTATTTTCCTGCGATTGTGCCAGGGCTCCTTAACGATAAAGGCTTCCGTCCGCGCAGGCCAAGGGAGTTTAGACCGTCTGATGTTTGGATCAGCAAGAGATGCTAACCCAAACACTTGAGCCCTAAACCCTTGTTGGATTTTAGCCTGCCTAATATCTTGATAGCCCAGGAGCTGGCGAATGAGCCGCCTGCCTGAACGTCGCCACAATGTCAGAATGTGTAGGGGTGTTACTTGAGCTGACAACCCAAAGCCTTTCCCCTCTGCATGACCAGATCATGGAGTTTAATTCCTTGGTAACGCGTGCTTGTATAGCCAAAGTACTATGCTGCGTATAGCGCAAGAAGCTACTATCCCAGGTCCTAAGCGTGCAAGCGTTGGAGGAGGGCTTCGGAGTGGAACGATTCGGCATGGTTGTAGAGTCTCAGGTTCAGAATGTAGGGTTCATAATTTTGGGTTCACAGCAGGGTTTGGGTTTAAGAGGCAGGGGTTCAGTGTGTAGGATTTAGTTTTCAGGGTTTAGGGGATACTGCAGCTCTGGGATGGAGATGGCAGGCTTCTTCTGGGTGTGTTTGGTTAAGTTAAGGCTTGAGGGATTGGTGTCTGCAGGTGTGGGTTTCCGGGGTTCTGTCGGAATGTATACTTGTAATATATATACACACTTAATGAGTTTTGTATTGTGATTATTGCCATTACTGCTACTGTTTTTTTGTGTTCTTGCTCAGCCATGTCAACGTTTTTTCGTAGTGTTAGCATCCTTGGTTATCAGTTATCGTCACTACTGTTGTTGGCTTATTGACATTACAATTCGTTCAGCATTTCCTGCTAGACATGATCATGGACTTGCAGGGCCGTGCGCGAGTTTCAGAAAACATGGAATCCCAATATAACACTAAAAAGTAGGGACTGTAGCTATGGAGGTTTGAGAAGTGTTTCGTGGTACAAGTGCATGTCTTATTGCGGCGACAGCCGTTCTGACGTTGAGGTCGTCGTCCACTCAGCAATTGGGCATGTAAGGGTCGCGCCTCGGCATCCGCTCCGCTCACTGCAGCCCGTTTTCCTACGCTTGAGAGGGCTGTTCTGCTCTGTTCAATCGACACATGTAGCATGAGTCACGGAAGTAACCGGACTCCAACATAGGCTTGCAAACATAACATTTGTATGCGACTAGCTACCACCCAAGCGGAGCAAGCTAGCCAAGCTAGCCCAGCTAGCCGGGCTAGGGGATTGAAGCGGCGGTTTCTGCTCGCCTTCGGGATGGCTCCCCGAGCAGCCCACGCGCGACTGTCGGAGGTCGCTTGGGGGCGTAAGGCATAATCCTAGGCGGCAGAAAGGGAAGCGGGGGAGTCGAACTGTAACCCTGAACTGCCTGAACTCTTTCGTCCACGCAGAGGGGCTTTCTTGTAGTGAGGTTGTATCGGCTTACTTTGGCAGCAGCAGCAGGAGTGTCAGTAAGAGCAGGAGCAGGAGCAGGAGCAAGAGTAAGGGAGCCGGAGTGGGAGTCGGAGTTGGAGGAATAGGAATAGGAGTGAGTAGGAGCAGGAGGAGGAAGAGCAGGAGGAGGAGGAGTAGTAGGACTAAGGAGTAATAGGAGTGATAGGAGGAGTAGGAGCAGTCGGAGTGGTAGGAGCAGTCGCAGTAGTAGGAGTGGTAGAAGTCTCAAGAGAAGTAGAAGTGGCAGTCGCAGGAGCAAGGGACAGGAGCAGGAGCAGTAGCAGGAACAGCAGCGGCAGCGCCAGCAGTAGCAGTGGGAGGATGATGAGGTCAGTAGGTGTTGCAGTTGTTTTGCTGCTCTTCGTCCTATAGAGTTTTTCTGTAGCGCATAGGCTTTGGAGCTTAGAGTACTTAGAGTCTACTGCCTGATATGGCCGCTCCTAATCCTTCTAGTAAACCCTGAACCAAGGGCTCAATGGGAAGAGGGCGTTGGAGTTCAAACCCTAAACTCTCTACCTCCGGAGCCCCCAAGCGGGAGAGTTCCAGGCACTCCGCGCAGGGCAGACCCTGTCGAAACTGCAGCTCCAAAAGTTATTTGGCGCCCTGGCAGCCCTTTCGGGATTCAGGGTTTAGGGTTTAGTGGTTTTGGGGCTTGGGCTTTAGTATGTAGGGTTTATGGAGACGGGAGGGCCGGAAGATTCGGTTATCATGTTCCCTCATACTCCGTATAATAGCTATACACTCATCTACCCCCCAAGCCCTGCTTTGAAGGGCTGAGACCCCAAACCCTAAACCCTAAACCCTAAACCCTAAAGCCTAAACCCTAAACCCTAAACCCTAAGATGTCTTCAGGTTCCTTTCAAGGGCTTCGAGCGTCTTCTTGGAGGGTACGGCACGGTTTAGAGCTTTAGCGGCTGAAGGGTTTGGGGGCTTGGTTTGGCGCTTCGTGGGAGTTCCCTGGTGTGTTTCATAGCCTTAGACTCTAGCCGCGTCTTCCGGGGGATTCTGAAGTTTGGGCTGTGCTGCCACAGTCCCCTAAATCCTACACCCCAAATCGTGAAGAGTCTACAGGGTCTTCAACATGAAGAGTTCGGAGTGCCCAATCTGAGAACTTTTTTGTTTTAGGTCCTGCAGCCAAGTTCCAACACCCGAAGCATCCATGCCACATTCAAGCACAAGCAAGGCACCTAATCAACCAGCGCACTTCGGGGCATGCTAGCAACCAACCCTTTAGCCACTGACAAAAAATGCTTAGACAGCGTTCGTGCAATCCAAGCACCTCGTACATGAACCTGGGACAGCCCTGTACATCCATCGCAGGAGAAACTGATGCTACAGTAGTCATAGAACCATTCTCCCGTGCTGTACAGGCTTAAACAGGTCTGTCTAACCCTAAACCCCAAACCCGAAACCCCAGACCAAAAACCCGTAACTCCTAACCCTAATCCAGACACCCCACAGCCTACCACCGGTTCGAAGGAGAGGATGATCTTGCGGTTCTGTACAGCTCGGCCACCCCGACAGCAGCCAATTGGGTTCGGGGCACTTGGTGTTTTTCAGAGCTTGTAGGACGCAGGTTCTGACCTTTCACGGTGCAGAAAGCCCTAAGCCGGCTTTGAGGAGGGTAAGCCAAGCCCGTTCAAGCCTACCTGATGCCTCAACCCAGAGCAGGCTGTAGAGCTTGGTGTGGAGATGTGTGGAGTTTAGCTCCGACGGCTCCCAGTGCCAAGTTGCAATGGACCCCAGGCCCAAACCTGTCAACGTGGAGTGGAATCCTCCTGGAATCCTCCTGAAACCGTTTTAAGAAGCCTATGAAACCGCTTTTTTTTTTGGGGTTTAGGGACGACCTCGTCCCGAGCCCCGAAGGCGAAGCACCGAGCGGAGTGAATCCCACATGAAGAAATCTCACGCCGCGCACCGAAACCTCAGGCTGAGTTTCACTACAGTAGAGGACCCAAAGCTTCAAGATCCGTGTTATGAACCCTCACAGCCGGAGCCTCCGAAGTCAGGAGCCCCAAAACCTAAGGCCCCTGAGCCCCTAGCCCAGATTGACGCACAAAGCTTAAAGCCCTCTCATGAAACCCCAAAGCTTTTGCTCTTTGTTTCTTGGCTTAGTCTTTCCAAGGTGAAAGCCACAGAGCTTGGTGACGTGAGAGCTGAGGAGCCCCGGCAGGTTCAAGCTTGCGCTACTGGGGTTCTATGCAGGCTTCTGTCAGGGTCTTAGGGTTAGGGTTTAGGGTTTAGGGTTTAGGTTTTCGGCTTTGGGTTCAATGAGGGACTTTATGCGGGGTGTTGTGGGGCTGTGGCAGTTACCGCTTGGGCTGCAAGGCTCAGGGCTTAGAGTCTAGGTGTCAAGGCTTTACGGATCCGTGTAGGGCTGAGTAAACAGGACCGTCCGCCTTAAAGTTGTGGGCTCGTCGCATTACGATAGCTGGAGCAGGTAGCTTGCTGATGACCCTAGGAAGCGCGCACACATCATCTGTATGTTGCGATAGCTCAAGCCCTGCATGTGTTACCGGTTTCCTTCGCGAGGACCTGCTTAAGTTCCTCTACGGCGATGGAGAGGCGATCGCAAAGGCGTCCTGGCTGCCACACGAAGTCTCCAGTCGTCTCACACTTTGTCTCGCGTCTCAACGACGGAACTTGCGATGCCAATTTGACGGCCTAAAGCTCCAAGAAACCCAGGCGCTCCCTGATCTCCAGCTGCCGGATAAGGCCGTTGCAAGTCGGGCTGAGGCCGGGTCTTTTTCCATGATTTTCATCGTTTGTATTCCTAATTCCACTGTCCGAAAGTGGCTGCCGCCCGCGGCAGCAGCAGCAGCAGCTGCTGCCACAACTGCGACAGCACCACCCCGACCAGTGGCACTACTCTGCTACTGCTGCTACTGCTGCTACTGCTGCTCCTGCTGCTACTGCTGCTACTGCTGCTACTGCTGCTCCTGCAACTGCGCCTGCTCCTGCTCCTGCTACTGCCACTGCCGCTGCCGCTGCTGCTGCTGCTGCTACTGCTCCTGCTACTGCTACTGCTACTGCCGCTGCCGCTGCTACTGCTGCTGCTTCTGCTGCTGCTGCTGCTGCCGCTGCTGCTGCTGCTGCTGCTACCGCTACTGCTGCTGCTGCTGCTACTGCTACTGCGACGGCTCCGGCCATCTTCACCCAAAGCCTAATCCCAAAGCCTTAAATGACAAACTTGATTGCCCCAAAGCCCTCGAGTCGTGAAGCCTAAGGCCCGCCCCCTGAGCCCTTAACCCTGAGCACGAAACTCTAACTCCCAATCCCCCAAAATGCCCCGAAACCCTCAACCCCATGCCCTGAAAGCCGAAGCTCCTACGCCTATGCGCCCTCACTTTCCCTAACTGCTGGGCCACGAGTATGCCGAAGTTCTGAGGCCCTGTCGCTGGAACGCCTTAACCTTACTGTAAGCCCCTGTTTCAAACAAAGATGTTTGTTTGCAAAACTTTGTCCAGGCTAAAGCTTTTCGTTTCTAAGCGCACAGCCTCCCCTCCCAACCCCCAAATTCTCTTACAACCCTAACCCTAAGCCCAAAAGGGTCCCTTCAGAGGAGCCCGGCAGCCCTTCGATCAGCCCGCGGAGCCGCACGCGCACGGAGCAGGACATCGAGAAGCCCCTGGAGCGGCAGGGGGATTTCTGTTCTGGGGGTTCAGGGTTTTGGGTTCAGGGTTTAGGGTTTAGGGGTTTGAGTTTTGGGTTGACGGTTTAGAATTTAGGGTTTTGGCTTTAGGGTTTAGGGGGGCTGTAGGGTTAGAAGCCAAGGGTCAAGAACCCAGAGGGGTCGCAGGTCTAGCACTCGGTTTTTATGCTTGGTGTTTTGTTGAACGGTGGGGTTTACAAGCCTCGCTGGGCACGTCGTAGTTCTCATCTGTTGGGGTGGATTCGGGATGGGTGGTGAGGACATGGGGCTTAGGGTTTTGGATTTTGGGCTTCTTGAACAGTTGTGACCTTTCGTGTCTACTCCATCTCAATCGGCTTGCGCATCTCTCTCACGCTCCATGGTTCTTGTATGTCCTTGTCGCGAATTCCTTTTCTCGGACGATTTGCTGCTTCAGGCCCTCTCCCTCTTTCCCTCTTTCCCTCTTTCCCTCTTTCCCTCTCCCTCTCCTCTCCCTCTCCTCTCCCTCCCTCTTTCATCACCTAGCCAAGGCCCCAAACCCGAAACTTCCACCGACCTACCTCAACAAACACCCTAAACCCTGAAGCACTTCCGTAATGTCCCGGCACGCACAGTTTTTTGAATTTCGAAAGGCATGACCAAGTCCCTGCTGTTCCAGGTTTGGCTGCTTGATGGAGATGAGCAAGACCCAGGACGGGTGCCCTTTTGAAAGTTTCCTTCAAGGGTTACGGGAAGGGTTACCATACGGGTTGCCATAAGGGTTGTTGGTTTAGGTATTTGGGAATAGAGCTTTGGGTTTTGGGCTTTGGAGTTGGAGATTAACGTGTCTGCTCTTGAAGCGTGTCGTTCGTGGGGAGTAACGGGGCAGAAGGGGTTTGCAGACATGTTTTGGGCCCAACCCCCGCCAACTTGATGGATTCATTGACGGTTTACGCAGCATGAGTGTGCTCGCTCTGGCCGGCGATGCATGCTTATTCAAGTAGGATGTAGCCCGTGGGCTTCTTCACGAGGCTCAAGTCTCCTGAGTCCGCTTTAGGAAATAGGACGACTTCCTATCTGACCTTCGTCTTCTAGAATTTTGAAGATCACTGCAAGAGCCAAGGTACCAGCCTCTGACACTTCATCATACCGGAGCAGCTGAAGTACAGAGGCCTGTACGTCCCCCTATGACGCATTGAAAGACCCCGCTAAGCCTGCAACCAACCACTCAAAGCCACATTCCATAGAAGCCTAAACCCCCAAACCCAAAAAGTAAGCCCAAAGCGCCCCTTCACAACAGCTCGTCTCTTCAGGAGGCGCTCGAGGAGTACCAGGCCATGGCGCGAGACCTGGCGGAGGAGTTCCAGGAGCTTTCATGGGATCCTAAACCCTAAACCCTAAACCCTATATATATATGTGTGTGTGCGCGTGTGTGGGTACAGGATCGTACGAGGCTTCATATGGTTTGATGAGTTTTCAGAGAGGCCTTCTACGAGTTCCTGGACCAAAAAAGAGGGTTTTATCTTGGTTTACAGGTTCGTGGGCGTTTTTGTTTTTGTAACCTCTCCTTTTTGGGGATATGGCTTTGAAACAGATATCTTGTTGAGCTTCCTTTCCGGTGTTTTTGTTGGTTCCTACACTCCCAACCCTATCAACCCTCATAAATCAAGCCCCAAAAGCCCTAAACCCTAAACCCAAAAGCCCTAAACCCTAAACCCAAAATCCCCTGAATCCTCCCACCCCGAACCAAGGCCGATGCCCCTTATGCCCTGAAGCACACATGGCCTACACGGAAGCCGAAGCGTTCACTTCTACACCTAAGAGTGATAGGGTCTTGTTTAGCGTGTACACGCCCAAACTCTGAAAGCAAAAGCCTCGTGAAGTCGAGAGTACCCTGCTTCGTAAGCCGCTTATAAAACCAAGGGTGGCAAGGTCTAAGGTTTAGGGTTGAAGGTTTAGGCGTGAGAGTTTTTAGGATTTAGGGTTTAGACCATAGAGGTTAAACGTTTAGGGTTTAGGGTTTAGAGAATTTCGTTCCCTCTTGGAACGCCTTACACGCACGTATGGCAAGCGTGTGAAACTCTTGTAGAACGCCTGATAGAGCCATTATAGAAGTCCGTTAGCTGCAAAACCTCAACCTCCAACCCTTAACCCTGTACCCTGGACCCTAAACCCAAAAAGGTCGAAAGACAACATCGCAGCCTCCCGCCAAACAGCAAAGATACAAACATCGAGAGAGGAGAAGGTCTCGAACCCCAACGCAGAAGCCTTCATCGAGCAGCTATGTGGCTCACCGTTCATTGGTTCACGGACCCTGGGATTTCGCGTTCAGGGGCTTAGGGTGTAGGGTTAAGAGGCAGGGAGTGGGAAGGCTGTATCTGGGTTTTGCAGGCATGCATGGGGCTTCATCTGACGGGTGTGATAAAGTTTTAAGAGTTTACAGGGACCCTTATAAGCTTTGGCAAGTTTTTACAGAGTTTCATAGGTTTTTCCAACCTAATACCTCTGTGGGCTTCGGGGTTCTTAAAGCAATGCTGTCGGTTTTGGTTTCGGGGGTTTGGCGTTCGGGGTGCGCTTTGGGGGCCTACAGGTTCCATGGCGCAGTTTAGGCCAGGACGGTTTAGGGTTTAGGGTTTAGGGTTTAGGGTTTGACTGGGCTGCTACAGGCTTTGTTGCTGTGAGGTCTGAGCTCTTGTGGCTTGGTCATTGCTTTTACCCATTGTGGCCACTGACTCGTAGCTATCCTGCCAGAATTCCATGGGCACGGGAGGTCAGCAACGTCCGAACTACAGGTTTCGGAGATTTTTGCCGAGGCCCGCAAACCCTAAACCCTACAGCGCAAATCCTAAACCGAAAAGCCTAAGCCCTAGCTAAACCCGAAAAACTATACGACACCCTAAACTGGCCCTAAACCCATATAGGCTCCTAGAGCCCTGGTCATCAGGCGTCGAGAAGATCCTCCAGGGTTGCCTGTGCCCTGGCGAAGATAGGGGCCGAAAAGATAGATGGTTCAAAGGCGTTTAGGGTTCCTTAAACCCTTTATAAACCCTAAACCCTAAACCGTGGTTGCAGGTTTCGGATTCTAGTTTTGAGGGTTTGAGGGTTGCGCAACGGCTTTATAAGGGTGTTGTGAGGCTTTCGTAGGGTTTGTACTTCTGCAAGGGGTTCCTCCAATTAGCTATACCTCACTTAGGGGTGCTTGTGAGAAGGATCCTTTCTTCTAATCTAGGGCTCATTTCCTATTCGTCACATGCATATGTGGATTTTGGGATCAGTGCTTCGGGGATTTAAGGTTTGGGGCTGGGGGTTCAGAGGGCTTACGTCAATTATGAGACTCTGGCTTTGGCATTCATAAGGAGCTCCAGACCATCTTGTTTCAGCTTACCGCCATTCCCCTCAGACGTAAAGACCGCGCGAACATGTGAATCGTACACGTAGGAGTCGTTGGCTCGCTGTGCAGCAGAAGATGGAAGGGCTCAGGGAAAAGTGTCCTGATCGCATGACGTGATGTACGTTCCGTTTGCATGGGAAGGCTCTGAGATCGTATTTCGGGTGCCACCCTAGCGCTGACGGCTTAACGGGTTCGAAGGAGTGTAACCCATCCGACAGAGTCAGCAAGGGGCAGTTGGCACTTATCCACCCGCCCACCCACCCACTCACCCACTCATGCACGCATCGAGCAAACAAGGATCCTTTGCATCCTGTATTGCATGCTCCGTGGCACAGCAAGTTTTATCTGTGAAGTGTAGATGACGTGTAGATTCCAGCCCGATGAGCCGGCTGAGAGGAAGCGGGGCTGAAGCACAGATGCTTTGCATACAGGACCTTTAAAAGGTTCCTGAGGCACCACAATTTTCATGGCCACGCCGCAGCCAAGTTTCATGTCAGACAGCTGCAGCGCTGTGTATGTTTCAGGTTGTTTTTGTGGATCAGGCCGACCGTTGTGTGCCGCATGGTTCCCACACGCGGCGTGCCACGGCATAATGCCAGCAATAGGGCCACCCGTAGATAGTGTTTGGCATGAGGACGAATTGTCGTATCTCGTGANTGCCGCATGGTTCCCACACGCGGCGTGCCACGGCATAATGCCAGCAATAGGGCCACCCGTAGATAGTGTTTGGCATGAGGACGAATTGTCGTATCTCGTGAACAGTCCTGTGAGAATGTCGTCTTAGTGTTGGAAAATATTTCAACACTAACATTGTCAAGTATTTGGATTTATCCGTACATGTTTCCGAATTCGAAAGGCTTCTGGCCAGCGCTTGCCGAGAGAAGACAAGGAGTACGCAAGGTTCTTCATGGCCATTTCACTTTTGTTTGCTATGTTTGACAGACGTGTCGATCTACTACTCGGGTTCAGCCAGCCGTGGAAGCTTCGCCTTGAGCGAAGCTCATCCTAGACGCGGCCGATTGTCGGGAGAAGGTTGGGTGGCGAGACCCATGCAGTACACAGCATCGCGGTCAGCCAGTTGGCCAACTCACAACGGATCAGTGTGATTCCCGAAAAAACGAGCCAAGCACCGAGCTTTGAGGTTCAAACCCCAGGTCAGCCCGTCAAAACGCATCTTGCGACGCTCGGCCAAGCTCTTAAACCGCTGCTTGCCTAAAGCCGTTAAGCCGTAGCAGAACCCGGAAGCCCTGGAAAGAAAAACCCGTTGTGGCTTTTAGCGCCGCTCGAAAAAATCTACTTTAGATGCTAAGCTCCCCAAAAGCCTCAAAGCCTGAGGCCCAGAGCCCTAAACCCTAAATCACTCCGAAAACATTGAGCCCTAGACCCCAAACCCCCAAACCGTAAAACCTCTTCCAAGTTTTGTGGGCCACGTGAAGACGGACCTGGACTCCGTCGCCGGGGCTCTCGGTGCGGCGGCGCTTTGGCGAGGCAAACGCACTTTAATGTGGGCAGAACATGAAGGTCTAGGTTTCGTGAAAAAGGATTATTCGTTTTGTTGAATGTTTATATCTTAGACAGGTTTTAAGTGTCAAGGTTTTAGATTGTTTTTGTAGGTTTTGTCGTTGGTGTCTTCGGGTTGGGGTGTTGGGTTTCGGGGTTTTGGTTTTCAGGGTTTTGCAAAGCTTTAGGAACCGTTCGGCCGTATGCTTTTGTTGCAAGGTCTTGCAGCTTTAACTGCTGAGTTGCGGTTCGNGGGTTGGGGTGTTGGGTTTCGGGGTTTTGGTTTTCAGGGTTTTGCAAAGCTTTAGGAACCGTTCGGCCGTATGCTTTTGTTGCAAGGTCTTGCAGCTTTAACTGCTGAGTTGCGGTTCGCTATGTCAGTGTTTTTCGAACTCTTCGGTTCAAGCTGTTTAGTTCTCTGAGTTTTCATGACAACAACAATTTCGCTGAGAGTGTTGGCATGTTACCTCAATCGCACAGAGCTTTCACCCAAAAACTTANTGTTTTTCGAACTCTTCGGTTCAAGCTGTTTAGTTCTCTGAGTTTTCATGACAACAACAATTTCGCTGAGAGTGTTGGCATGTTACCTCAATCGCACAGAGCTTTCACCCAAAAACTTACGCGGCTTATAACTTAAACCGGTAGTCACCTTAGGCTTCGTTGCAGGGGAGGGGTCCGCTTCATTGCATCAGCCTTGAAGTCTAACAAAACCATAAGGTTCGAGTCACTCGACCTTGAAGTGAACAACCCTAAATCCCAAATTTCAAGCCCTACACCCAGCCCCAAAACTGCAATCCTACTACGTACTCTGCACCGATGCCCCGAAATCGACACCTAAGCCTCCCAACCGCAGGCACTAGAGCCCGAATCGTAAAAACCGCGCAGGCACCGCAGCGAGGGCTGAGAAGGAGCTGAATGGTGAGATCATGCAGCTTGGATCAGCCACGATGTCATTGTTGTATTTATGGCCACATTGTAGNAGCCCGAATCGTAAAAACCGCGCAGGCACCGCAGCGAGGGCTGAGAAGGAGCTGAATGGTGAGATCATGCAGCTTGGATCAGCCACGATGTCATTGTTGTATTTATGGCCACATTGTAGTTATGGCCACCTCCACTGCCGTCGTTGCCGTCGCAGCGGCGGTACGAGAAGACAGAGGGGAGCGCTCCTAGCTGTCGTCGTCATCGTCGTGGTGGCAGCAGTTGCAGCAGCGGTAGACGTGCGTGGTCAGGAGTACGTAGTGCGCAGTCACGATACTGACGACAAGCCGTGGCATCTGCAACAGAAGCCTAGGATCCTGCTCGCCGTCGATTTCTTTTCCCCTGGACCCGTCGTGGTGTGAAGTGCTGAACCCCAAAGCGACCGCGAGCTTCGGGTGTTGAGTACGACAGGAGCAGCAAATAGTAACAGTGTATTGGGCGTGCTCGGTGCCGTACANTCCCCTGGACCCGTCGTGGTGTGAAGTGCTGAACCCCAAAGCGACCGCGAGCTTCGGGTGTTGAGTACGACAGGAGCAGCAAATAGTAACAGTGTATTGGGCGTGCTCGGTGCCGTACACGCTCGGTTGTCCATGAAGGTAATGTTGAGGTCCACCCATGGTGCTTGGTGTAGGTGAGTGTAGGTTCTCTCACCAGGTCGGGTTTCTGTTTGTTGATGCAGGGGTGAGGGGTGTTAACTTCATGTGCAAAATTTCCATTCGCGGCCGTTTTGGGATCATACCAGTTCCACCGTTGCCTTGTGCTTCGAGTGTGGGCCGCTGCGTTCCAAGAGTTTCCACAGGGCACTGCTGGACCCACAGACCGAAATGCGACCGCTAGAGACCCTAAGGCTTACAGCCCTGAGCCGTGACCAGAACCCGAAACGAGAAAATCCGAAACACTAAATCCCAACGCCCTAAACCTTAATCCTTGACATTTTCGAAAACGCCTGAGGGTCCGCTCCTGGAAGCCTAACAACTGCAAAGCACATTTTTCAGCAACACTGCCAACCTTAAGAAGCCTAAACTCATAGTCCGGATTCGATTGATATCTCGAGGTATGCGCTGAAATGGGCAGGAATCCAGCGTCTTGGGACAAGAGTGCTTTAACTTCCGGGCTTGGGGGCTTAAAAAACGTTTTGCGGGTTGTGAAAATTGCAAGGCATTATTACAGGCAACCTCATTTCGGGGTCGCTGCGATCCGAGCCCCTTGCTTCCGAAAGGAATGCCCAATTCAGGGTGCCTACAAGGACCCCACCATTTAGGGTCTCTGTGAGGATGCGTCAATGTTTGCCTGCACCGCAGGGGTGACCAGGAAGGCAAGTCCCCTATACCCCGACCTGACACCCACATGTGCGGGCTTCCGCATAGCTGCGAGTAACTCGACAGCGTGGTGTTGTGGCCTCCAGGTCTGCTGTCACGAAAAACAACGTGAAAGCTCCTGACAGACTGGGCACTCACCAAAACACACATGCGACGAAATTTTGGCGCGTCTAAAAACAGCAGCAGCTACACAAAACTAAAAGACGCGCTGATGCGTTCTCCCGCCCACTCGAGCCGAGACTTGAGCCATATATCTGAAACATGCCCCCTCATTAGCGATTCCAGGTCATCATATATCTTAAACATGCCCCTCATTTGGCATAAATTTGGCATAAATCTTGAACATGCCCCCTCATTTGCCGCTTCCGGGTCATCTCATCATATATCTGAAGCACGCCCCCTCATTTGGCAATTCCGGGTCATCATACATGTTGAACACGACCTTCTTTTGGCATGTCGGTGGCTATTGCCCCTTCGGGAGCGAGGCTCAACCGGAAGGTTCGGGGTGAAACTGAAAAGGCATCACTGGGACCACGAGTACCTCTGTGGTAGAAAACCCAGAGTGCTAAAAAAGGGGGCTACTTCACTGCACAAAGCCTAGCCCACTAAGGCTGGAAACGACTGCTTTTTGTAGGACTGGGGAGCAACTCACCCTCCTTCTTTAGCGGTTCTAAGCCACTTAAGCTAACCTTTCAACTGTTTTGCAGGTACGGACAGTGCAAGGGGGAACCCCTCCCTACAAGAAAAGGTTGCTGTACAGTTTACGCCCTCTTCCACTTTTGCATGCCTCGGGGGGGTGGCTCACCCTACCAAGGCAAAAGTGGCGCCATACTCCTGTGTCCCTCAAAGGCACTGCTCTGCGGTAGTGCAAACTCTGGCGTTCTTGCTCTTACTAACCGAAACCCCAGGGACCCATGGCCGAACCAGCGCTGGGCCCTGTTTGCAGTCAAGGCTGTCCCAGCTTTCTCGCTTTCAGGGCAGGGACCAACTTTCTCGCTCTTACTGACTGGCTTCTACGCCACACAGCATACCACAGGCAAGGTCTTAACTGCGGGTCTTTAGCAAAGAAACCGGGAGACAACACCTGCAACTGCAGCCCAACTCACAGGTGCAACTCCGCTGCTTGCTCTGCGGGCAGCAGCATGCCTCGTGGGTCCACTCAGTCCCTACAATCTCCTTTGGCCAGTATACCTTCTGGGCCCTGGCAAATGGCGCCCATAGACTTAGAGGCAAGAGCCCCAAACGCCCCCCAAGGAGAAACTCACCTCGTATTGACACAGGAGCCCCAAGGACCGGCTACTGGCTTAAACTCACAGCGCCGTGCTTACCAACGGCATTGGTGAGCATACAAACAAACATTTACCCAAACCCGAAGACCAACAGTGGCGAGACCGAGCTGAGCACCCTCAACTTGGCCCACTCCCAACCGACATCCGCGCGTCACCACCGCAGCGAAGAACTGACATCCCGCATGCTACTGCGACCGGTTCTTACGTTTTCCGTCGTGCGCGCGGCGGCGATGGGCCCAAGCAGAAGACACTTACCCCAGCCCCTGCAAGCGCCTACACAACCAAAGGACCACCCCACTACCAACAGTACAGAAAGTCTGGGTTTGGTCTGGGCGTCACTCGAGCCGAGACTTGAGCCAAAATGGCTACGGCATATATGTTAAACATGCCCCCTCATTTGTGGCGATTCAGCCCGGACCCTTGAGGCGAAGGTTGGCTGAAAAAGACAGAGCGCCGGGTAAGGTCCCCAATTTGCAAAGACATCTGTATCACGGGTTCTGAAAGGGTCCATATGGGCTGTGTGTTCTTGTAGTAGCAGCAGCAGTAGTAGTAGTCAGAGTCGTAGTAGTACTAGAAGCAGTAGCAGTAGCAGAAGTAGTAGTAGTAGTAGTAGCAGCAGCAGCAGCAGCACTACTACTACTACTACTACTACTACTACTACTACTACTACTACTACTACTACTACTACTCCTGCTACTACTACTCCTGCTGCTACTACTACTACTACTACTGCTACGACTACTACTACTGCTACTATTCTACTAGTATTAGTATTAGTATTAGTATTAGTATTAGTATTAGTATTAGTATTAGTATTAGTATTAGTATCAGTATCAGTATTAGTATTAGTATTAGTATTAGTACTAGTATCAGTATCAGTATCAGTATCAGTATCAGTATCAGTATCAGTATCAGTATCGTATCAGTATCAGTATCAGTATCAGTATCAGTATCAGTGTCAGTGTCAGTATGAATATTCGTATTCGTATTCGTATTCGCATTAGTATTAGTATTAGTAGTAGTAGTAGTAATAGTAGTAGTAGTAGTAGTAGTAGTAGTATGAATATGAGTATGAGTATGAGTATGAGTATGAGTATGAGTATGAGTATGAGTATGAGGAGTATGAGTCTGAGTCTGAGTCTGAGTCTGAGTCTGAGTCTGAGTCTGAGTCTGAGTCTGAGTCTGAGTCTGAGTCTGAGTCTGAGTCTGAGTACTAGTATTAGTATTCGTATTAGTATGAGTATGAGTATGAGTATGAGTATGAGCATGAGTATGAGTATGAGTATGAGTATGAGTATGAGTATGAGTATGAGTATGAGTATGAGTATGAGTATTAGTATTGGTATTCGTATTAGTATTAGTATTAGTTCCACACATCACTGTGTGGGTTTTTTGTTTTTGTCGCCCTCCAACTCACTCCCTCACTCCCTCCCTCCTTCCCTCCCTCACTCCCTCTGTCTCCCTCCTTCACTCCTTCTGCCAACACACAGAACACACACACGTCACGCACAACACACACACACACGCACAACACACGCAACACCCACAACACACACAACACACACACACACAACACACAACACACAACACACAACACACACAACACACAACACACACAACACACACAACACACACAACACCCACAACACGCACCACACCCACAACACATACAACACACACAAGACACACAACACGCACAACACACAGCCACACAACACACACAACACACACAACACACACAAGACACAAAACACACACAACACACAGCACAGAGCTTCGCGACGGCTCCGGAAGAGTCTAAACGCCACTAAACGCTCTGTACGGAGGGCTCTGTTGGATGCGGCGCGCGTGAGAAGGTCCCAGAGCTCTGGGACGGCTCCGCAAGAGTCTAAACGCCACTAAACGCTCTCTCTTGGGGCGGCTCCGGAAGAGCCTAAACGCCACTAAATCCACCAAACGCTCTCTCTGGAAGGCTCTGTTGGATGCGGCGCGCGCGAAAAAGTCCCAGTGCTCTGGGGCGGCTCCGGAACAGTCTAAACGCCACTAAACGCTCTGTACAGAGGGCTCTGTTGGATGCGGCGCGCGCAAAAAGGTCCCAGAGCTCTGGGGCGGCTCCGGAAGAGCCCAAACGCCACTAAACCCTCTCTCTGGAAGGCTCTGTTGGATGCGGCGCGCGCGAAAAGGTCCCAGAGCCCTGGGGGCGGCCGGACGAGTCTAAACGCCACCAAACGCTCTCTCTGGAAGGCTCTGTTGGATGCGGCGCGCGCGAAAAGGTCCCAGAGGTCTGGGTCGGCTCCGGAAGAGTCTAAATACCACTAAACACGCCCTCTCTGGAGGGAACACGCTGTATCACTGTGGGGTTTTTTTGGCGGCGATAGAGATAGAGAGAGAGAGAAAGAAAGAAAGAAAGAAAGAAAGAAAGAAAGAGAGAGAGAGAGATAGAGAGAGAGAGAGAGTGAGTGAGAGAGAGAGAGAGTGAGTGAGAGAGCGAGAGAGATGGCGAGGGAGAGAGAGAGCGGAAGAGAGAGGGAGAGAGACAGAGAGAGAGAGAGATGGAGAGAGAGAGAGAGACAGGGAGGGAGAGCGAGAGAGAAGAGAGGGAGAGAGACAGAGACAGAGAGAGAGAGAGAGCGAGAGAGAGAGAGACAGGGAGGGAGAGCGAGAGAGAAGAGAGGGAGAGAGACAGAGACAGAGAGAGAGAGAGAGACAGGGAGGGAGAGCGAGAGAGAAGAGAGGGAGAGAGGAGAGAAAGAGAGAGAGAGAGAGAGAGGGGAAGATGCTCGGTGGGCTGCCCGGTTGCCTGAAGACGACGTCTTCGATGTCACGAAGAAGGCCGGCAAGGGTTTCGAGTTCTTTTGGGTTGTGCGAGCTTCTGTCGTCCGGAGCTGCTGCTGCTGGTAGGTCGGGTGAACGTGAGCCTGTTCCTCGATCTGGCAGGTCCGGCGAGTCCGGCTCGGTGCGACCTCCGTCGTCTTCATCTTCGATGTCACGAAGAAGGCCGGCTTCGCCTACGCGTGCGAGCTTCTGTCGTCCGGAGCTGCTGCTGCTGGTAGGTCGGTGAACGTGAGCCTGTTCATCCTCGATCTGGCAGGTCCGGCGAGTCCGACCTCCCCTTGCATGTGTCGGTGTGATGTCTGCGTTGCTAGCAGACACATGTTTGGGGTGTATTCTAGATGTGCAGTAGAGAGGTGCATGGGGAGGGCACGGGGGAGGGGGGGGGGGCACGGTTTGTAATCGTGACGTCGGCTCTGTTTGCTCGAAGACGTAGGCGTCTGAAGGGCCTGTGTCGGTGAAGTGATCATGGCTTTACGTGTGTCGTCGGAAAACGTACCCGTGTCTGGGAAGAAGGCTCCCAAACGGGCCCGCGCGAGTCGAGTCGATGACGTGGCTTTGAAATCAGTCATGTAAAAGAGTGATTCCGAGCAGTCGAGCTTCTGGAGCTCCTGAGCAAAGCGCCACCCGGGTTGGTCTAGAGGATTCCAGTGTAGTTGCATTCTAATCCGTTGCGCTTAATGCGCATAATGGCGAAAGCTCTACTCCGTACCCGGTGTGGGTGCCGCTGTACAAACTCGAAGGTGGCATGATGGACAACGTCGAGAGTGTCGCGTGGAGACGCCAAAGGAATGGCTGGATGATGCTGCGTTGCGTAGAAGTCACGTAGCTCCTAATGCATCTAGGGTAGTGTAGCTGTAGCTTTTTGGCTGGAGCACGTAGTTGAGCCTTGCCGGCGACGCCGCAGAGGGTGCTCCGGTCGCGGACATGGTGCTGGAATCGACGGCTCTGTCCCTTGCGTGTAGCAGCGCTCCCGTGCTGAGTGCCGAAATGGATCCGATCACGGGCCGACCGGCGGTAACGGTCAGTTTGGACCTGAAGGTTAGAATGGATGTCGTGGCGCTCGTAGAAATTCTTGCGAACATTGCAAACTCGCAAGTCGAAGGTGAAGAAGAAGAAGATCTAACAGCAGAAGAAGGACAATGTGAAGAGGATGAGGAAGGCCAAGACGAAACAGAAGGAGCAGATGATGCCGCACTTTTGATGGCGAAATCGAAGAAACGGTGCCGATGCCGGTATCCTGTTCGGATGAAAAGATTCTGTCGGCGCGACTTCTGACCAACAAGGGTAATAAGATCTCGCTCTCCGGAGACAACGTTCTCCCGGACTCGATTCCTTCTTCCACGTCGCCCACATCGCGTCCGCAAGCGCCTCGCAAGTGGACGTGGCAAGCTGNAGATCTCGCTCTCCGGAGACAACGTTCTCCCGGACTCGATTCCTTCTTCCACGTCGCCCACATCGCGTCCGCAAGCGCCTCGCAAGTGGACGTGGCAAGCTGGCCGCTGGCATTGCTGACATGTGCGCGGCTTCTTCTCGGTGTGTTGTCATCTTGCGGACCCGGTGTGGGTCCCAAGGTGCGCGCCGTGCTGTTTTCGTTAGAGCTGCGATGGCGAGGTTTGAAGGAGCGGCTGTCCGGGGTGCGTCGTTTTGATATCCTGTGTTGATTCCCGCTCCCAATTCCTGTCCCCGATCCCCGCGAGTTCGCCGTCTTCCTCTTCTTCTTGAAGTTCTTCTTCGAAGCTGGGCGCGGCCTCTGTTTCGATGATGACAACGAGGTCGGGAGAGTTCATCGAGGGTTCGTGTCGNCTTCTTGAAGTTCTTCTTCGAAGCTGGGCGCGGCCTCTGTTTCGATGATGACAACGAGGTCGGGAGAGTTCATCGAGGGTTCGTGTCGTAGACTCTCCCTCGGCCCTTATAATTCCTGCAGCCTCTGGGCAAGATTCCAGGTTGACGTTGATTCCAATCGGATGGGTTCGAGGGGTCTTGCGATTGCGACACCGAGACTCTCTGGCATGCTTCCGTGACTTGAATTCTGTTTCGGCTTCGGTAGAACATTGAGGAGACGGTCTGCGGGAGGAGGTTCCATTGTGATCGGGACTTAGGCGTTCGGCGTTGCGATGCTGTGCATTCGGATTTCGGCGCGGGTGTGGGAGGTTCGCGGGAATCTAAACATTCGAAACACGCCCGGAGGCTGTTGGTTTGGAATTGTGAAATTACGGGATGCGTAGTCTGGCTTGTGTTACATCTAGTTGCGTCGAAACCGCCCACACTGGGCAGACGACGACGCCGCAATTACACGTGAGGTTGTACTGATAGGATGGATTTGCGAAATTGCTAGCGTGGGCACTGTGTGGTTGGGTTGNCTGGGCAGACGACGACGCCGCAATTACACGTGAGGTTGTACTGATAGGATGGATTTGCGAAATTGCTAGCGTGGGCACTGTGTGGTTGGGTTGTCTATATAACCGCGTCGACGCTGCCCGCACCGGTCGACGACGTTGAACCGAGCTAGATGCCACTGTTATTATAATGATAGGATAGGCAACGTGGCAATCGACGACGCTGAACCTAGTTGGACGGTACTGTTAATGCTAGGACAGGCAAGGGTAGATGCGTCGAAGCTGCCCACACCGGGCAATCGACGACGCTGTACTTACTTACGTGAGGTTAACTTCGGGGTTGGGCGGTTGCAAGCTGTTCATCTGGAATTCTGAGACTGGGGAACGCAGCTCGGGTTAAGCTATGGAACAGCCTGTCAAGTGTCGGATTATCGGCATCGAGTCGAGATTTGAGGAACGGTATGGCTTTCCTGTTCAGCTGTGCACTTAAATTGAGCATGCCGAGCGTCGAACTGACCGTTTGGCGAGCTGCAGCACAGCAAGTAACTGGCGAGGCTGTTATGACTCGATACCCATGCACGATGCCATGGGACGTCGACTGGTCCGTCTTCTCTCCCAGAGCGAGATTCCTCGGAGATTCGGGGGGAGGACCCCTGCTTGCACCACTGGACGCGAAGTCCTGGCAGGAACAGAACATTGACTCGACGCCATCAAACGTTACTTCATCTTCACCTCCGCGAACGGATCATGTGGCGGCAGTGCAGCTGCAATCCTGGTTCCATCTGAGGATGGCGTACCCCACTTCCTTGCTCGTACCCTACGACCCGGGTGGCATCTGATAGGATACTTCCTAGTGCTTCCGGATTCCGAAACTTAGATGGTGAACCCAGCGATTTAAATCTGTGTCCCTTCTTCCTTCCGCTTCCGCCTGCGGCGACCGACATCGCTGGCGCGGGCACATTCGCCGACGGCTGAGGTTGGGCCGTAAGTGATTCCTTCCCTAAGCTAGTCTTTTTCCTTAACCGTTGGGAACCGGAAGCTGTTACGCTTTCACACAACATGCAGATGCCACCCTTACTTGCTTGCCCCTTCCTTATAAGCGTAGGCAAACCTCCGTGATATGATTGAACCTTGAGACAACTGCCCTACGCGTCCAACCCCGCACGTGTTGAAGTAAGCAAGGGTTCCGGGATCTGGAGATCTTTCTGATAAGTCCACACCTGAACCCATCCGAGTCCTGAAGTGGGCTGCCGCGACGTAAAGGTTCCATAAAGCTTATTCTGTTCTTGAGTTTCAGCCTGGAGATCTTGCACGAAGTGGTATCCAGCTAGCGGACAGCGTTGCTGCACTGGCTTCACAAGGTTCCACAGGACCCCACTCTCGGTTAAGCTACTCCCGACGCCCTAGCCCGTTGCGGATCACTCGGTGTGGGTGGCCGCACTTGCCTTAAATGTCAGCCTGGAGACCTCACGCTAGACCGTATGCAGCTAGCAGCAAGACTGATGTACCAGGTTCGCGAGGCTCGCTAGCTCATCGCATTTGGTTGACCTGCTCCCGGCACATGCAAAGGCCGTCGTCCATGCGTGGGCAGTCGACTCGGGTGTTCCAGGCCGGCGTGAGAGCTCGTTTTTCGATTTGCACAAAGTTGTTCGGCAGGTTGACTGGGACGCCAACATCGCCATGATCGCAGACGCGGAGAGTGAGAGACAGATGAAGAAACTTTGAAAGAGAGAAAGAAACAGAGAGAGAGAGAGCGAGACAGAGAGAGCACAAGCAATGAGAGCACAAACAAAAGATGAAGCGCACAACACGACCACACATATATGGTCAGGCGTCTGGCGTTCCCAGCCCCCCCCCCCCCCAAAGCACTGGACGAGCTGGGGGTGGGGGGGGGGGGGGGGGGGGGGGCGGGAGGGGGGGGGGGGGGGGGGGGGGGGGGGGGGGGGGGGGGGGGGGGGGGGGGGGGGGGGGGGGGGGGGGGGGNTGGCGTGTGCGGAGAGGGGTGGGGGCCGTTGGAGCTGCAGCTGGAGAAACGGCCAGGCGTCACAGACAAGGCCGGCATAGTACGCAAGCCCTGTGCAAGCCATAAATCCTATAACGTAGTGCAGTAGCGCCTGCTCCTGCTTTTATTAACCTTTACCGAAACTTCAAACCCTACACCCAACCCTAAACCCCGCGTAAATGCAGGCTCTAAGCCTAAACCAGGCATAAACTGTCAACCCTAACGAACCTACACCCCAAACCCTCCCTAAGCCCTTGTCGACTTGAAGCCTTGTACCTTTTAACCCAAGACCCTANCTACTGTTTGCAGAGTCTAGTTTTGTGGTAGTCCTGATATTAGTATTAGTATTAGTATTAGTATTAGTATTAGTATTAGTATTAGTATTAGTATTAGTATTAGTATTAGTATTAGTATTAGTATTAGTATTAGTAGTAGTAGTAGTATTAGTGTTAGTATTAGTATTAGTATCAGTATCAGTATCAGTATCCGTATTAGCATTATCATTAGCATTAGCATTAGCATTAGGATTAGTATTCGTATTAGTATTAGTACCAGTATAAGTACTAGTACTAGTACTAGTAATACTAATAGTACTAGTAATAGTACTAGTACCAGTAGAATAGTAGCAGTAGTAGTAGTAGTAGCAGCAAGTCTCGTCGTAGTTCTCGGGGGCCTCAGAACTCATTTGGTGTTTTGGAGCAGAATAAAACCAGAAGGGCGGACAGGAGACAAGCGGAGCAGGACGAGACCTGAAGGATGAGGGTGGAAAAAAAAGGTGAAGCTGACAAGCCAAAAAAACGGAGGAGCATAAGAGCGAAGCATAAAAGCCGAGGAACACAAAGCGGAAACGCCGAAAAGCGGAAAAGCAGAAAAGCAGAAAAGCAAAAGCAGAAGCAACAACAAGCAGAAAACGAGAAGCCAACACGGGCAGAAGGTAGAAGGAACGGCGGAAAAGCGGAGGAACAGAAAAGCGAAGCAGACAAGCAGAGAAGCGGAAAAGCCCTGAAGCATAAAAGCAAAAGCACAAACACGCAGAAGACAACAAGCAAGCAAAAGCAGCAGATAGAACGGGAAAACAGGAGCAAAGCATAGAAAACCCACAAAAGCAAAAACAAAAACTTAGAAAAATAGGCCCGCAACCACTCTCCGCAAACTACATACGACTAGCTTGGGAGGTCACCTGCTGAGTGCGCGGAGCTAAGCACACCCCTGCTTCCACGGGAACAGAAGTTGTCGTTTTTGCAAGATGACGGAAGGATCAAAGCTGTTCACATGAACCCAAGACTTCTCCAAGAAGGCCTCATGACATCTTTGCATAGAACAAAGACCGACCTGTGGGCCCTGACCTCAAAACTGCTTAGAGCGAACCCGGCTGCGCTGCAGGTGCTTTGTTGACTAGAACAGCGTTGGGTGAATTCAGCGGCCGCCTGCGCCATCTTGCTGGACAACATGGGAACATCGTGAAACAGCCGGTCCACTCGCCAGTGCACAGACCACCTGAGCTCCATTTTGGTGAGAGGCTTTTGCGTTCATTGCGGTCCTGATACGGCCTATCTCAGAGCTTCATCAGTGCTGTGCGCCCGGCAGCACTGAAAGCAGCAGCACCAGACGCAATCTAGAAAGGAACCGTGGAGCTTGGTGTCACCAGTGAGAGCCAACATTATGTTGGCGCGGTACCTGCAGGAAGGTATGGCAAGCACATCTCCTAAAACCCAGGACTAGAAATGTCTCGTCGCACGTCCATATGAACACCAGCGCAATGACGATGGCCAAGGTGACGAGCAGCTCTTCGGTGAGTCTAATCGGTATGTCGACGATATCGACCTTGCATGCAATCGGAGAGCCTCAGAAAGCTAAATGAGCTACAATACAAGTTGTCAAATCTTGTTCATCTACCTGTCTCTGGTTAAAGCACAAATAACCCGGCAACCATTCTAGTCTGCGCTTGTCGCAGACTGATGGATGCGGAAACACTGGACAAGCACGGCTCCCTCATTGCTCGTTCTCTGTTCCTTGCAAAATGGGATGACGACCAAGACAACCAGGACCACCGGGATCACCACGACGATCAGCACGACCAGGACGACAACGACCCACGGACCATGAAACCGGAGGCAGCATGGAAGCCATCACACTCAAAATCGCTCACCCCCATGTTGGCAGGATTAAGAGTCCACACGAAATGCCTCGTGAAGAGTCTCACAACGTGGCCATGCTAAAGCTTGAGACGTCGGAGTGTTTTAGATGGCGGCAAAATGCGGGTGCGGGGCTGTGGCGAGAGCACTTTGCGAACGGACGCACGCCACTTTGTGAGGGAGCAGGATTCCCACCCCAACCAAAGTGCGCACAAAACTCTGCCGGTAGCGTGAATTTAGGAGGAGGAAACACGAGTGGAAATAGTTCGAAAATGAGGCACTTGCCCTGCAGACACGGTACTGGGTAAAGAAAAAGACATGAGCCCACACCATGGGTTACACCGCAGCATGAGCCGCCGCGTCCGGGCGGGTGTGCCTGCCGGCCACGCCTCGCGCCACCTCTCTTCAGCCTGAACCTCAATAAGTTAGTTGCCACAGTTTTTGGCAAATATACTCACACGCACACGCACACGCACAAACACACACAAACACACACACATCCAAAAAAAATCATCACATTCATAAATAACCATCGAACTCAATGAGATCAGGATCGCGCATATTTCTTCCAGATCGCTTCGTCTGCTCGATGGCCCTTCAGGTCGTTGGATCGAGCGGGCCAGAACTGTATGGCACAGTAACCAGTTCAGAGCCCACACCACCTTCAGAAATATCCTTGGGCGGAGTGGGTGGGAATAAAATTTCAGGCCACTGAGCTGAGCAATGCAGCTGCAATGGCATACACGGTTACAAGCGCACATGTCCCGACCCAACCAGCCATGCATGTGCATTTTCATAATCATCGGACGCAATGAGATCAGGATCGCGCATATTTCTTCCAGATCGCTTCGTCTGCTCGATGACCCTTCAGGTCGTTGGGTCGAAAAGGAGGAGGGGCTTCCGCAGGTCGTTAGACAGAGTCGCGTCAGAGTCACGGTACTGTCGCTGGAGAAGAGCTGCCTGGCCCGCTCGCCCCATTTGCCAAACATCCCGCAGGACGGCCATGTCAGTCGACCACGCAGTTTGGCCGCCACTGCGGCCGTGCATTGGTCACGGTCAAGCATGGCCTGAATGTCTTCCTGAAGCGTTTCTCGAAGTCCAACTTTCATGTTGATGCGCAAGATTTGTTCGTCCAGCACTGATGCCAGATCCAAGAGGATTCCTAAGAAATGCCTTTGGGAAGCCATGGGCCCCTGTCCAGGATCAAACCCATCATCGCGTGAGCGTCCCTCAAAAAGGCAATCCCACTACCCCTAGCGCAAACAAATCAAGGACCCCAAAATCGCCACTCGACGGACAACTGCAGCTTAAAAGCAAGGTACCCGGTTGAAGTTCAAGACGGCTGCTGACAAGCCAAACAGATGGGCACGCAAGTGAACATACTTGACCTCCTGGATCGTCGGGGTCGTAGAAGGCCACGAACAGGCCCGCATGCTCATCATTTCGGCAGTTGACGATAAGCCGCCTTCATATCCCCCGTGCCAAAATGGGGCTCGGCCCACACAGGCAATTCGCCTTCATTTCCCCGTATACGTACTCCAGGCAAACCTTGCAAGCAGCGGCCACGAAGTCAGGCTTGGTCGTGTAAATGGTTTCCCCAGAGAAGCAAGATTTGTTATGACCGCTAAAGCGCCCATCATCAACTGCTCGCAGCTTGTTCGCTTGAGAGAGCATGAAGCGTCTCATGGGAATCCAACCCCCACGGCCAAACACAGAGTCCAAGTGGGCCTTGGAACATGGTCCGCTGGCAAGGCCCTCACGAACCGCTCACACAAAGTGACATCTTTAGCCGGGGCAGACATGGCTCGACCTTAGTCGTGATCTCGGAGGCGTGCTGGCCCAACGACAAACCAAGCTGAGGCAGGGGTCCTCGTTCAAGGGCCTAAAGATCCCTGGACTTTCAACCGCCCCCAGAAGCTTGAACCCCGTGAAGAAGCGAAGACACAGAGTCACATCGGGCCACCTCAGGAGGTGGGCCAAGGCAGTGATAAAGCCGGTATATACGACCTTTTGCAACGGCTGATGTATCGGGTGCATCTCATTGCAGATTGCAGAATCCACGGCCCTGGCGTGATCATGCCGCGACATGCGAAATTCGAGTCGTCGTCGAGCTGGGCTGCTACATCAAATGGGTTAGGGAGGCATGCAGCAAACTGCAGTGGGTGGACTTACCTAACCCAGGTGGGAGAAGCAGGGCTGACGCACTCTTAGCGCTGGGTCCTGCACCATGGAGTCCCACAGCTTGACGAGCAGCAGCAACAAGAGTCTGCTGTCTCCACTCCGGTCCTTGATCACACGATGGCAAATCCCGAAGCTGGGCGTCACAACTCAGTAGACCTGCAATTTGGCGATGGCGTGTTCAAGGCCTGGGTCGGGACTGAATGCGAAGGACTACATTGACTACATTGGAGGCCGCCATCGAATGGCGGGTCAATTTATGAAGGTCCTTCCAACTTAGGAGGCCCGGGAACCTTTCCACGAGACCAGGCTGCCACACCGTATCCTGAGCACGCTGACGGACGTGCTTCTCAAGGCCTACATAGGCAGCCGGAGGGACGGCGGCCAACTGCTGGGTAAGCTGGAAAAGCATAATCAAAGCCAGCATGCAGGACGGGCACATGAAAGCTGTCCTCGACAAGCGAGCATCGCGTCTTCTCAGCTTCATGCTCATGACCTGCGCTCCTGCTATGCCTTGCGGCCCATGGACGGCGGGCTACCCATCATCTGGGCTCGCTCCGAAGCACCGGGAACCCTCCACTGCGAGCCCTGCTGCCAAAGGAGTGCCTCAATTTGGTAATTGAACAGCGGGAACCGCTGTCCATCCTCCAGGAACCGCTGCATCACCTCGTCTTAAGCAAGGGCCGTCCGAGGCACTGCCTTTTTTGCTTGCCATTGCAAACGCCAACCCGGGCCAACCCCCTGAACCGGGCCCCGCAACCAGACGAAGGCAGCTGAGGCTCGACCAGATCCTGAGCAGAGCGCTGTCCGTTACTACACCAGAAATTGCGTCTGCGACGAGTCCATCCAAAAGAGGCGGCCGAGACCTGCACCGGCGGGCCATGCATGGCCTCAGAAGCAGCCTAACAGCCAGCTACGTTCTCTGGGGTAGTACGGTCGAGCTCTTGCACAAGGGAACGACAGCTATCGGCAAACTGCGGGACGGCCTAAAACAACTGCGAGCGTTCAGAGGCCATGCCAGAGCGCTGAGATTTGAGCAGGCTAGCATCCTGAGAAGGCGAACCTCCAGCCACCAAAATGGCGGTGAACCGATTGCGATGAAGCTGCTCCTTTCCGGGCTGTAAGTGTTAACATCACCCATGTGTCACACATGGCGAAAGGACTTCTTGGAGACACGTATGGCATCCGCATCCGTCTCCCAACACATGGCCGCGAAGGTAACACCTAAGGCCCTCAGGCCAACAAGGAAAGCAAGAGTGCCCCAACCCGTCAAACAAGCTAAGAACCAACACTGGCCCTGTCCAAGGGATCTTCCAAGGCAACTGCGGCAGTGAAAAAACGCCACTATAAGTGACAAAGTGCAACTCACTCCTGTCTCGGTCCTGTCTTGGGAGCAGCTGGACAGCACGGTTTGTCGCCATCGAAACGGGGGCGGGCTTACCGGGCTGGGGTTGGATCTTTTGAACAAGTCTGTCAGGGGCATGGACTGAACCATCGGAATGAACCTCACGGGCACATGACTGCACCTCGCGCCGTCGTTTGACAGCACGCTGCTCCTCGACGTCCACAAGGCGGCTTCACTCAACTTTGTCGAGACGAAACCGAAGGAGACACACCAACAGCGCGTGTACTGGCAATCACCTCGGGCGGCAAAAAAACTCATATCTATGAGCCGTTTCCGGAGTCCTGGAGGTGCGTCGTGGACCCGGGCGGGCGTGTTAACATGTCACCTTCCAGCGATCCCCTGTCCACGCCAAGGTTGCATGAGGCCACTCGGGTCGAAAAAGAATTGCCCTATTAATGATAACCTAGGATTAATCATGTCCCCTTGATTAAAAGACGCAATCTCGGGGTCCGGAAATCAGAAAAGGCAGGGGCAGAAGAGTTTAAACCGGGCGACACCGACCCCCACTAATAGTGTCCTCGGACCTTGCAAAAACCCCCAAATTAAAGCCGTTCAGCGTCTCAGGCAGGCCTTCGCAAAAAGTGCAAAAACGACATGTTTGCTGCTTAACTGCACTGGAAACTTATCTTGTGACGCTAACAGTGTAGAGAACCAATGTTTAAACAGTCCACGGCCACCTGAGCTTTGAACTCAGCATTGTTTCTGTGGCTTCGGGACTTCTGAAGCCTTGGTCTGTTCGATGGAAGGTTACAAAGTGCTTGGAAAATGGCTGAGGGAAGCCAAAAGAGCATTATAATTTTGGGTGCCTCAAAATGCTTAAGCCAAAACAGCAGGGTCACAGGGGGCGCGTTTTTGGCTCTGTGTGACCCTCCATCGGCCCGACCGAGGAGCTGAGCCAACAACATTATTATTTGGGGGGCGCACCTCCCGAAACAGAAAAACAACACGAGCTAGCTTGGGGGGGGAGGGGGGGGGGGGGATAAATCATAGGTTCCCATTATCCCGAAAGACGAAGCGAGCTAAACCGGAAGGCGCTTCGAATTCCGCGTCACCGTCCTCATCGGCCACACAGAGGCCACCTCCTTGGAAGTCCCCCACAGCCAGGGCTGGGTTCCAACTATGTTGGCAATTGGCTGCATCGACATGAGCAGCCGCCTGAATGTCATCAGCAATGGCCAGGGACGACCAAGTTATGCTCGGCAAATAATTTTTCAGCCGCCTGTTCAGCTGTCGGGCCACGGCAACACGGGATTTAGTGGATGAAGTGATTCCTGGGCCCGTCTTACTGCAAAGAATCCAAGAATGAACTGAAATTCAGACGCAAGCCACGGTCTATCCTTCTCCAGCTGCGGGGGCAAAGTCCATCGGAGCTCCTGTTCTCTGCAGGATTTGTGGAGCGCTTCACCTTGGGGGGTGCCTCGTTCTTATCAGTTCGATCATTCGTGCACGAGCGCAGTCGACAAAGTCGAGGAGTGCCGATGGCGCCATGTCCGCAAGAGCGGTGCAGCAGATGCGGTGTCGGGGTAGCGAAGGTTTGTCGCTCAGCGGAGCGAAAATGACTTCTTTGCTGGGATCTGCTGTTGATTGAGTCTTGTGTTGACCCACTATCGCATAGCCGCAAGCTAGAATCCGAAGGGCTGGATAATAAGCCAAGACAGAACGAACTGGGACTTGTTCCTCCTGGTAAAGTTTCAAGCACACTTGGTCCCCCAGCTGGATGGTCTTGTCGTTCTGGGGCCTGGAAGCCACGAACAAGCTCTTTATCTTGTTGACTGCAATGACTGCGGGCGTAAGCCGCTGGCACTCTCTTTCCAGGCGTCCCAAGAGCGTGTCTCCAGGCATGCAATGCACTTCAATCTCGAGATGATACGTATGCTGGAACTGTTGCAACAAGGTCTCCTGTGTCGACTGCTCTAGACTCTAGAGCACACTCGAGCTCTTCGACGGTCTCACCCTGATGTTTCTTATGCTCATTGCGAAGAAGGGTGGTTCGAGCCGATCTCCAAGCCGAGCGAGCCCGGGACAGATACTGCGCATTGTCCTTGGTTGCATCGCACTGATCAACCAAGGCGGTTTTGATCTCCGTCTCGTAGTCCTTGATCGTAACGATGTTGACGAAATCGTCCAGCGACTCCATCTTGAGCTTATCCAGGCAGTGATCAATGAAAGCACCGGGAAGCCTGACTTCCACGAGGCACCTACGCAAGGCCTCGACTTTCAGCTTGGACATGGCTGGCAAAGACTCTAGACCCTGAGGCTGAGTCCCAAAACTGCAACTCAGATGATGATGAGTGCTACCGATGCCATGCCTCATGTCACAGGCGACTCGCGAACAAATTTTTGTCACGCACGGCGAGAGCCTGCACCTTGGGGACGCCACCCTATAATCAAGGCCGGGACATCACTGCATCAGCGCCCTGTGATCAAAAGGCAAGTCCTGACAGAAAGGCACGAAACGAGTGCCCGCCATGCCCTGGACCAAGTGGCAGGCACTCCGCGCCGACTGTTGCAACCATGCCACAGTCACCATCTCATCACTGCTTCTGGACTCACCCGAAGAGCTGCTCGCCGACTCCGACGAGCTGCGATCATGGGCCTGCGATGAAGATGCAAGCGTCTTGACCTGCTGCGGATGCCAGCTGTTCTTTCGAAGCTCCTGAAACACGGTCTCATTCGAGGGAAGATTCTGGCGGCAGTCGCCCCACGAAAGCTTAAAGGAAACTTTCTGAGCAACCAAGAAAATCGAAACCATGACTTCATGACTTCTTGCTTGACGCGGGCAGAAGTGAAAACCTTATCGTTCGCATCTGTAATGATGCTGGGCCATAGTGTGAACAGCCTTGGGCTGACTCCTATCGGCACCTGCCGTGGGCCGCTCCTGCCAATTACCTATCGGAGAATGTCAGCGGCTGTGGGCAGGAATCGACGCAAGCTGTACGACGAGAAGGAACATTCCCGCCAAGCACCGTTTGGACGAAGCTGTTATAATGGTGAACCCTTGGGCACATCATAGTCATGAACAATGAAATCAGGGTCTTTGCCCAGGGCCCTCTGAGCTTCCGAATAATCAAGTAGAACTTGCGCTGAAAATTCAAACCAAAGGGAAGGATTGCAGGACAAGCCCAGTCGAACGGAGGCTGTGTCTGCTGCACTCGCCGCTTGCCCTTTCTACATGTAGCCCGAAGAAAATCCTGACTTGCAAACCACACGATCTCTGGAGGTGGCGGTAACGAAGACAGCCTCCAAGGCTAGTAAGGCATGACAGGAACGACTTGATAGCTCCAGCAGCCGTGCTGCCAGCCTTGCACAAGGACTGCATAATTCTCAACGGGATCGGCTCCCTCGGTTGAGCAACATGACCCTGCATGGGGGAGGCTCAGTGATTGACCAAGGCGTCATTAAGGGGAAAAGGAACCCCAGATGATGGCACCACCAATTCATTGCAGCGTATGCTCCTGAGGCGGTGGTGGGCCCGTTACGACTAATGGATTGGAAAAAGCAGGACATTGTAATGCAGACGGCTTCCAGAAGGGCTGCTCAACGCGGGCGTTCTTGGCATGCCAATCAACTCCGCGAGGCATGGCCGCACTGTGACTGATGAGCCTGTCATCACTGACGGCCTGAAACTTACGATCAAACAACGGTCTAGCCTCCGATCAAGTCTGCCACGAAAACCATGTTTGATGATCCACGCAAGACAGCCATTTGAAACATAGCCAGCAAACATGCTGATCGCCGGTCCGCCTTAGGAGCTGCAATACTCACAGACGACTGCACACAGCCTGCGTGAATTTACGCGTCCTTATAGCTGCCAAGGGAAACAACCGGGCTTTCGGTCTAGCAACCAGCAATAATGGTTGTTTAGCCACATCATTAATGGGTCGCTTAACAGATGCAGAGGGAGCCGGATGTTGCTGCTCTCGAACTCGCGTCTGAACTTTAGCAATGTTCCAAGCGGTTGTCATCTGTCGCAAAAGCTCTGCATCCGAAGAGGCTTCCAGCAGCGCAAACTGATCGACGAAATAATTAGCCAAATCAGAATCATCTGTGGTGCCCAGCACTCGAAGCGCCTCACAAGCTGCCTCAGTCAGAGAAGCCTGAACCACTGGCGAGAAGGCCATGGCGAGCCCGCCCCGCCTAATAAAAATTTCAGGCTACTGAGCTGAGCAATGCAGCTGCAATGGCATACATGGTCACAAGTGCACATGTCCCGACCCAACCAGCCATGCATGTGCAACTAAACAAACAGCCAAACGCAGAAAGAAAACAAAGGGCACGGAAAGAACTGGGGATCTGCTTTGAAGAAGGTGCTTTGCTATGTTTGTTTTGAGTGCTTCGACTGCATGAGAGGGCGAGAGGGGAGGGGCCGGGGCGGCATGATGCTTTTTAAAGGTCACCGTGCTGCGACTGCTTGCCGTTACGCTTCTGTCAGAACTGCAGGGCTCGTGAAGCTCCCTGTACTCTCTACAGTCTAGCAGCTCCGATCCGTAATCGTGTTCTGTGCCTCTTTTCTCGGCCGACACCGGGGTCTGGGGTGTCGGTTCAAGCTTTTTCAATTAAAGGTTTCATGTTGTCTATGCCCACAGGCTACACCAGATGACGATGCATTTAAGCTCATGGTGCCGCTTGCTGCAGGCGCTTCCTCGACACTTTGAAGCTTCACATGCAAGTCATCAGTTCAGAGAAAGCCCTCAGCAGAAAGCCCCGATGCAAAAAAACGTCTGAGATGTCTCGATTTCAAGCGGAAAGCCATTAAAGCGGTTCCTCCTGAGCGGTCTGCGCAAGATGGTCTTCGACGGGTCTGGCACCACACACCAGGAGCTCTTCCAGACAGACGAGAGACATAAAACGGCACAAACATTCAACTTCCGTCGCCGACACGACAACCTGGTTCCGGCATGCCGAATACTTCTCGACCTTGTTGGAACCGTACGAAAGCCGATGTTTTCTTACAGCAAATCCCGGCAAGCTCGACGGCATGTGAAACCACAACATGTGGAAAGAGCGAGCTTGACAAGACAAGGCTGGAGGATGCTCGAGGCTTCTTCTTCCACACGGGAATTCTGTCAAAGAAGCGTTTGAGTCGGTTCCAAAAGATGCAGGTGCTACTAGCGTGCCCGAATGCACCCGACATCGCAGTTCCAGAGAAGTGCTCGCGCTGCGCTTTGGCAAATAGCATCTTGACCATGCTACCTACCTCAAAAAACCATCGAGAAGTGTTTCTGGCACAGCATAGGTGTTAGGCTTCAGGCTGCCCCCATGGTCGCCACTTCTGCGCCGCACGACAAGGTCACACCGGAAGGATTATCAAAAGCGCTGCTCACAAAGATGCAGTGCCTGCGCTTTCAAGTGGCTGATGTTTGTTAATTAGTATCTTGACTACTTGACTACTAGATGCGTACGCCACACTCAAGCCGTATGCTGAGCCAAGCAACGGAAATGGCACATTCATGCAAGGTCTGCCTCAAAGCAACTCGTACATGACTGATTTGCGGTTGCGACCTTGGCAAAGGACGCAGTCTTCTGCTCAGCCGCAATAGCTTCCAACACCTGGAGCGCGAAGTATCGGCCATGATAATCCGCCACAGAACAGCAAGGTGCAATCGCCTTGGTCAGGTGCACGCTGGGCGCGTGCCAAGGCGCCCACAGCAAGAGCGTGGTGAGCCCGTTATGGCTGCCGCACAGCGCCTCGCCAAGAGTCTGTGCACGTGACGAGAGGTTTCAGATTTAGTGAAAGGGTCGGCAAGGGCCGCAGACTGGGGATTCCATGTGCAGATATGTGCAGTGTTACGGTGTCCGATGGACGATCTGACCAGGTTATAGAGTTCTAGAGCCCGGTGCTTGAGTACAACAGCTGCCCGTCAAGGCAAGATTTCTGGGCTTTAATTAATGCCCGTGTTGGCTGGGATCGGACTCTTGTGTCCCATGGAGGCCTCGGCAACAGAAAAAGCGTGCCTGCAACTCTGCCTCTGAGAACACTTCCGCCACCTGTGCCATGGAACCTTGGCAAGCTGAGTCTCACCAAGTCCCCTCCACACCTTTCAACTCAAGGGCAAAATACAAACACCAGCATGTCAACTCCCCCATCATCAACCATCAACCACTTTTACTCGCATCTTACCTGCAGTCACCGTTAACAAGCCGGACGAACAAAAACACAACACAAATTAAACGCTGCAGAGAAGATGTGCCACCGGGGAACCGTATGAGCCAGCTGCTTCTCAGCAAAGTCCAGAAGGCGCAACAGCAATTGGGCGCTCTCTTGTTCAGTCGTTGGGTTTGCAGTAGGTGCATCCACCACAAGTTCCAGTCTTGCTCGACCATGCGTTGGAAACCCAGTCTAAACAGCGCTTGAGCGACGGTACAGAGCCAGACTATGCATGCGGCAAACGGCACACCGTCATTTGCAAGCGTTCTGCAGGCGCATGGTGAGAGTCCCAAGAATCATTGTAGGTCTACCGGCCTGTTTGGCATCAAGTGCGCGCTTGCACAAACGTGTGCGGTCGCATCAAACAAGGCTACCGCAACCCCATCGTCGCATTGCCCTCAGCATGCGCTCATCTGATCGACTTCTTTCCCAGGAATCTCTGGCGCCGACGCAAGCTCTACCGGCAGCCTCAAACTTCAGCTCAACGCAAAGTGACTGCATGCATCCAGCTTCTGCATGTATGCCTGGCTAGAAGTTGGACTTCTAAGCCTTGCACAAGAAAGCCCCGCGAGAAGTTCCTACCTTCACGGAATCGCAAGGAAAGCATGTGAAGTCATAACGCGTTGCTGACTGATTTACCATCCGGCACCTGCAGCACGTTGAACTTGACAACCTCTCAATTTCATTGCCCAAGGCAGTCAAAGGCTGTCATTTCCCCCATTTTCCAGGGCCTGAATCCAGCTACCAATTTGTGGTAGACAAGCCTGGAAGATGCGGTGAGCAAAAACTGAAGTAGGCTCAGGCACAGGAGGACTAGCAGAACACTCGCAGCACCTGCAGCCCTGAATGCCGCTGATGCAGCAGCATCCTTCACATGCTGACGATGGCCGGTGCAGTGTCAAGTTCTGAACGTGCCTCATCAGTGAACCTTCAGCAATGCCTCGAGGAGAACATCCCTGTTGCCGCGATGCAGGGTGAGCTGCCTAAACGCTATTCTCAGAGAGAGAGAGAGAGTGCAGACGGAGCTCAGCCTTCACAACATGCACGAGCAGCAAAACGCCCTCGGTGCTCGAGAAGACCTGACCGTACAATAATATGTTGATGTCGCTTGCTGATACAATGAATGCTCAGCAATAAGAGTGACTGCTATGGGCCTGCTTCACCTGAACGAGCAGTGGATGCCTCAGAATCCAAAAGGTTCCAATGCGCGGATCTGCCTATGAACGTGACAGAATCTCTAAACCATAGACCGTGCTCCAACCAAAGACAAAAGGAGCCGGATGGTCGAGTCCACTCGAGCGGCTTGCAAGTGGGGCTGCCAACAGAACTCCGAGGCACGCATGCCGAGGTGGCAAAATAAAACTTGCGAGGTAGAAATCTTCCAATCAAGCTTCGCCCAAAGCTACGTGTAAGGGAGACAGCTGGCGCTACTGGACCAGTCTCGAAATCATCCTGAGTTGAACAGACAAGGACTGGGGACCAAGAGATCCCCATCCGTATGCCGCATGAGAAATCAGCAGAATAGCTGAACAGGTTTGAGTTGAGGGCAAGTGCAAAAAGGCGGCCCTCTGAACATTGAATACGGACAAGAACGACAAATGTGGAGGACCGGCAATAAATTTCATCGCTTGACACTGTTCTTGTCAACGGCTGTGGGAAGCAAGTCCAGCAGCGTGTCCTTACACGCCACGACTATGGCTGCAAGAACCTGCAAGATCTGCTGTGTGATCCAACCATGGCTGTGCTGTGAACCTACCCTTGCATCTCCTCTTGAAAATGCACCTACGAAAGTCCGTCATGATTCGCGACTTGCCCATTTGCACATCGAGCAAGCATCGTATCAGCAGAAGTGGCCGAAGCACGCGAGATGTTTAACATTCTTCTCATGTGGGTATCACGGCGTGAGGGAACGAAGCGTCAGACTTTGCTAGTTCTTGTTGAGCAAAATTCCGGATAAGTGCCCAAGCCCGCAGTGAACACGTGAAAAAAACCGAGTTGGCAGCACGTGCACGGTCTGCAAAACAGCAAGACGCGTCAGTCTTCGTCTTGGTCTTGGTTTAGCAACAACACGCAGAGACTGATTTCGGCTGGAGGAGGTTCCTCATGAGGGTATGCGGCTTGTGAATGAGCAGGGAGGTTCATGCATGTTTTGCTGTCCCTCACATTGTCCTACTGTCGCTTTCGCTCTACACTAAACGTGACTCCCTGATCCCACTGTCGCTCCCTGCTACGGCAGCTAGGTGCGGATCGATGGTTCGCATGGTCGCATCTCGCCCGAGATATGTGTCGCGGGAAAAGATCGGAAAACATTCAGTGTCTGCAACATGACGTGAATTCGTCGCAGATTTCTTTACAGCATGCAGCAACATCAGCAACGAATGTGCGAAGTGCAGCATCATCGTATCGAAGCGTTCGCGCCCGAACTCACAGAGCAATGTTCAAGCATGTTGTAGCTGCCCTCCTTCACCAAGAAGGCTTCTTCTTTGGCGAGGGCGTAGACAAGTTCATCCGGTGGAAGTCGGAGATTTCGCATTGCGCAGGGCCGATTCGGAAGACGACCGAACTGCAGGAACAGAAATTCGGAAAGCACGAGAGGCCGGAAAACTTGGGCACATTCTCAACAAAACATCGGGTGTGATTCGGGATAAAATCCGCAGACCCTAGAACAGAAAAGACATTGCTCTGATATTGCTTGGCAAGCCCCAAACCCTTTAAGACGACCCCAGGTGGCAAACCGGATGCATACCCCACACCCTAAAAATAGAGAGTGTAACACACTACGGGCCCCATATTTTCACTTACAATCGTCATGGTTGCATAATATTGATTTTCCGGCTTATGTAACCCTCTTGCTCTTGATGCCTGATATGGGAAGTCCTCTCCCAATCAGCATGGGATGTGCTTGTAACTACCTTTCATTGTGGAGTTCTCATGAAGACTATCCGATAAACCAATGCCACTTCAATCTTGCGGTTGTTCTTTATGTCCTATAGTATGTTCTTGCAGATAAATGTGATACAATTCGTCTACAAAGCCGTGCATGTCTCCACCCTTGAGTGATGCATAAAACCGGTCAATCTATATAACTCTTGCATATCAACATAATCAATCGCTTACACATCTCACCGTTTTGCAGACTCCATCATGTGCATAGTAGCATATGATTTTGGATATAGACGTCCAGCATATACTGTAGCACATGACAAGTTGAGTCTGGCATCATACAGGCAGGCTGCTCAAACAGTTCCCATCGTCTCCAGCTATATACATGCAGGCGACCAATTGGATCGTGTTACTGGATCCATGTGCATATGTACATATATACATATATGTACATATATCATATATGTCTTTGCTACATTCAGTTTCGATACCGTTTTTCGCGTGAATGCTAGCTTGTTTAGCGTAACCTCCTTCAAAGGCGTATCATCTTGCGTGGTTATTATTGCATTGGTTCTCCCTGTTTGGGGGTTCCCAATCCAAAAATTTGCCAGCATCTGGAGCTGTGTGTGCGGAATTGTGTATTTCAATTGCAACAGCTTCTCACAGAAGCCAACCCAGATAGCTGAAAACCTACGACCTTCAAAGACAATCATCGCANTGTATACATCCTGACAGCTACAATGCTGGCTTACCCGGAATAGTGATCATTTCGGCTAAAGCCCACAAGCCCCATAAGGATAAGGAAATAATTGAGTCAATCTACATTTCAAGGAGATGCTTTGCTATCATTGTTGTGTATGCAGACATATGGAGATCCACCTGCAATTATTAAGCATTTTTGCTGTGTTGTTGCTCATACCTTCTGGTCATGGGTTGACTGCCGTGCAAACACATTATTTGCTCATGCACACACAGACATACACCGACACGCACATACGATTGTCATCAACTGTAAACAATACTGCTTGCTATATCTATGCTGCAGACAGTGCGCCTGTATGCCGCAACCATTCCAATATGGTCTTGATAAAGCCCACGACGCAGTTCATCGTGTATATTATGGATATGTCGGTAAACTAAATCCTGTTACCCAAGAAAAATATGTGAACTATGCCATGCCTTAATCCAACTTTTTCATATGTGACATGATCAACAAATCAAGTATCTCTTGTGGTGGAAGTGACCAGGACAGATTACATTGGCAGCCGCATGACAGTGTTGGCAATAGTAATGGAGCCGTCATAATGAGGCACCCAGCCGGCTACCAGTTGAACTTGATATTTTCCGCACTCTTTCAATGTAAAAGGCGTTTCATGTGCTGAACATGGCCATAGCAACGTAGAGCGCCAGGAAAATCTCTTCAACATATCATGCGCTTTGATATTGAGCCATCCGTATAGACCATCGCAGTAGGTGTCCTTATCAGATGCCCACATCGTTCGGGCTTCCCCCCTTACACCTTACGGCCGCGCGGCAAGCGGGATTGCACCACATATTGGCTAAACCCCTCGGTAGACCCTTCTTAAAGCCCGGGGACATATTCTCACACATAACCCAATCTCGTATGAAGCTGCAACAGTCACAACTAGGTATGAACAGGTCGCAAGATGCAGGCAGCATCTGGTGGCACATATCCTCTCTCTGAGATTTTGACTTAGATGTCCTTGTGCATCCCGTGAGCTTCCCAAGCTCGTATGGCATCTCCCTAGCAACTCATGCTACAGGTTTACGAGTGTGTTACGCCATATCATATCATGATGTGCATGGTTCACGTGAAGACTGCTAATTCACCATGGCGTGCTCATGAGATATCAAGCACAGTCATTATTGTCTCCATGTCTAGTAATCTTTGGCAGAATGACATTCAGATTCCNTGATGTGCATGGTTCACGTGAAGACTGCTAATTCACCATGGCGTGCTCATGAGATATCAAGCACAGTCATTATTGTCTCCATGTCTAGTAATCTTTGGCAGAATGACATTCAGATTCCTTCGATTAGCCGATCCTGCTCACAAGAACACAAATTAAAAAGGATTTCCAGTGAATGTAAACTCCCCGACAGAGCCCATCATGTTGCTCGAACATCGCACAAGTGGAATACTCAAACTCCCGTATTCACGCACCTATAAATTAGTCGGACCCCTTACATCGCAACCTGTCAATGCAAGGCGAAGACAGTGTTTGTTGTATCTGTTACCGAGGAGAATGCTCATACATGTATCATGTATCTCACATCTAACTAACATATATACCGACCATATGTCCTCGCACATGCTAACACATGATATGCGACGTCAACATTGTTGTTAGCACTTGACTACGAAAGACCCTTTAACAGGCTGTCCACTTGGCATGGCTCAGGCAGTGATTGTGTTGTGAACTCGCATCCGTCGAATGTATGTCAATGCAAGGTCTCCTTGTCATACGATGTTGTGTCAATCATCAATAGTTTATCTTTGTAAGCTGTAGTCTAAGATATCGACTTTTCTATATGCACTAAGTCTCCGATGACCAAGGTCTTTTGTAGATGTTTATCTAGTTAGTTTGTAATCTTACTAATCTTATTGATCTTAATATTTGGCATAGAATATCTACTCCCTTGTAGTGAAGGGCTAAGGACACTAGGTTTAAATCATGTGATTGTTGGTTGGTGTCCTCCCCCGCAGTATGGCGCTGGCTGTCGCTGGGGAGGGG
>BGNK01000471.1:0-43728 GCA_003297005.1 Symbiodinium sp. clade A Y106 | reverse complement strand
ACCAGCGGTTTTACAAAACCACGCCAGGGATTTCAGTTGCATGGTCGAGAGGCCATTTTTGCTGGACTGAGACCGCAACCAATCCGGCAGCAGGCCCGGGGGCGGAGACAGAGGATCAGTCCCGGACAGCCGACAGAAAGAGACCCAGTTAAGCCAGGAACGTTGCAGGGTAGAGGGGGCGAACTTGGCCGCGACCCGCTGCACATGAAAGGAAAGATCGGCGGAAGCAGATGCCTCCACGAACAATTCGGAGCGACTGCCCATATATCCTTAACGAAATCCAGCCAGCGCTGGAGCAGGAGACGAGTTTCCTCGGCGGCCGCGGAAGCAGAGCTCACCACCGGGGTGGCCGAAGCGGAAGCCGCATGATCGTAGTGTGGTGAAGAGCCACAGCCGGATCAGAGGATTCCTGGACCATAGGGGCGGGGCCGGGAACGGGCAGAGAGGGAGGTGCAAGCAACCTAGCAAGGCGCATGCGGGAAGGCGCAGGGGCAGAGCAAGGCGACGAAAAGACAGGCGAGCTCGGGCGCCCCGAAGGCTGGGGGTCGGACACGGGCGACCCACAGTTGGACCTGGCACACGAGGGCGATAAGCAGGTGACAAAGCCCCACCATGCCACCGCGATGGACCAGAAGGAGGGATCGAAGAGGCGGGCGGCAGGACCGTATGGACACAAGCTGCCACCAAGGACCAAGGGGAGGAAGATGAAGGGCCACGATCCCCTGCGGCCACAGAGGGCAACAGAGACGAACCTGAAGGTGGNGCGGGCGGCAGGACCGTATGGACACAAGCTGCCACCAAGGACCAAGGGGAGGAAGATGAAGGGCCACGATCCCCTGCGGCCACAGAGGGCAACAGAGACGAACCTGAAGGTGGAGAGCCACTGTGCGACGGAGGCGGGGCAGGAGCTGGGGTGGCAAAGCCTTCCGCTCCGAGCGGGCTCGGACGAGAAGAAGCCGTGCATGGCGACCGCGGTGCCGGCCCAAACCAGCCCGAGGGCGGAGCAGGGGCAGCGGCAGAAACGGACGAGGCGGGCGCAACGGGCCAGAGTGCTGACGCCGCTGGGGCGGGAGACTGTACCTGACAGGACAGGACGCAACAGGACAAACCGAGAAAAAAGGTAACAAAGGCCTGCGCCGTCGTCAAAGTCCTGGGTCTCCTGACAGGAGGAGACCAAGAGGAGCGAGCGAGAGAGAGAGAGAGAGAGAGCGAGAGAGAGAGAGAGAGAGGGGGGGAGAGCGCCAGCATGACAGCAAGGCGCAAAACAAAACGTACCTTCTTTTCTGTAGGCTTTGCAGGTGCAAAGGCGGTGACGGCGAGCGAGCGGGCAGATGCCGGACGCCGCAGAATGTAAAAAAACAGAGAGGGCGGGGGCGGAAGCCGCACCGCAAAAGGAGAAAGCCGGGGGCTCTCAATTAAAGCCGGCTACCGCGACCGGGCCAGAGACGGACACCGGAGCGGAGCGGCAGGTGCACACGGAGCAACCGCTAGCGACCGGTCAGACAATGGAAACAAATGTGTTCCGAATGACCGGACCTCTCGTCGACCATTATGGGACGGAGGCAGAGGCCCAAGCAGCGGTTGCCCGCGGGACTCGGACAACCTCGTGCACGGATGGGTACAATACCCACGGACAGCGAGGTGACGGAGCGGTTCACAGGCGACGTCCGGAGTGCGGACACGGAGCCTCCAACCCTCTCTCGTTGACCAGGGCGGGCGCTGGAGAGGGCGCGGCAGAGACGGGGACACGTCCACACGGAAGAGTGGTGGGGTCCAGCTGCCGGGACCAGGACGGTTTAATGGAGGGGGTCAAAAGCCAACTGGCGGCGGTTGCCGGAGGCAGTCGGAGCAGAGTGGGCCGCAGAGTCGGAGCGCGGCGCCTGGCCAGAGGCCAGGTCCCGAGGGGCCGCACTGCATCCGCCAGAGGGGGATCATTGGCCTTGGGGTGCGGCAGCGGGCAGGCCTTCTGTTTGGCCTTGTCAGACGGAGGTGGTGGGTGAAGGGCAGTGTCCGGGGCCGGGTCCGCCCGGGCCGGCGGCTCCTTGGCCGGCGGAGGCCCGCGGAGGCGGAGAGCCGGGCGGCTATCGCGGAATGACACCCGACGGACAGTGACAGGCGGAGCAAGTCGGATGTCGGCAGACCGCGGAAAGCGGTACTCAGCGCCGGGTCCGGGTGATCTAAAAAAGATACTATGTCGGCCCATGCGGAAGGCGGAGGTGGAGGAGACGCCTTAGGCGCCAGCGTCCGCTCCTCTTCCTCTTCCGGAGAAAGGAAACGGCCATCGGAAGAATCCAGCTCCATGGGCATTGGAGGCGCCTGGTCGTCCTCAACGGCCTCGGAGGTGGGGCTCGGCACGGGGGCCGGGGCCGGCGCACGCTCCGGAACCGGACTCGGCTCCACGCTGGTGGAAGACGGGGACTCGCAGGTCCCGGTCGCCGCCGGACGGGTCGGAGGGAGCGACCATTGTTGCCAAAAGGAGAGAGGCAAGCGGGCAACAAAACAGCGGCTGGAGCAGAAACGGCTGCGACAGAAGAGTACATGGGCAAGTCAACCGCAGAAGCAGGAGCTGTAACCGAGCAGCAAATGCACGGCAGTCCCGGTCCTGGGCAGGAGCCACGCTGAGAACTGAAGAAGACCGGGAGCGGCGACNCAAAGGGCAGAGGCAGTGTAAAACCATACCGGCCTCCAGCCATGGCAGGAGCGGGACAACAGAAACCTACGCTAAAGAGAAAAGCCGCGGAAACGGATGTCCCGCTCGAGCCGTGGCTTGAGCCAAAATCGCGGAAACGGATGTCCCGCTCGAGCCGTGGCTTCAGCGGGTCCGTTGCGTACATACACAAACACATCCGTTCACGCACGGTACCGCACGTGCTTTGGGGAGCGCATCGATCAAACACACTCTTCTCTGTTTTCATGTTCGGCACTTCCACATACTGGTTTATGTAGTGAGCTCAAGGAGGCTTCTGTTTGGAGTCTGTACAGCGCAAATGAAACAAAATCAGCTGACGAGGCTCTGTACATAGACGGCGGGGCGGCTGGGACGCTTCAGTTCGAGCTCCAGTTCACGAAAGCACCGCCTGGCCCAGTTTAAAGGCGTTTGCCTTTGCGTTTGCCTTTGGCAGTCTGAGGCCCAGGCGGCCCCCGGCCTCGGCCTTGCTAAGAGCTCCAGCCCAGCTTCCTTCCGGGGCTGCACATGGCTGCGCAGCACTTCACGACTCGTGCCAGCCGGTCGCCTCTTTGCACGTTTCCGATGCCTTGGCCAAGCGATGCTCAAAAAGGCAACATAAAGCAACAAGCCATGAAGCTCGAGGTTTCCCATCATCCCATCCCCTGCCATAATGAAACCCCGTGGCTCGCCGCACCGGCGGGCGAGAGTCCCAGCATCTCCTTCTCCTTCGCCGCGTGGTGGAAGCCGAAGTGCACAGCTCTCACGGACTGGGCCTGGCCCCAGGCACGACCAGAGCCAGATCTCCTGGCTGTGTTCTGTTCTCCTTCCCTTCTGCTTTGCACACCATACCGCCCACACACACGTACCTGAAACAGGGCGCTGCATCACGAGGAGGCGTTGCAGCGGCTCCACTTGCACCGTGTGGACCGTTGCGTCCTCAAGGCGATCGAGCACCAGACAGCACCAGCGGATCGGTCGCTGTATCCTACTACATCCCAGTCCTTCTTCTACCGTCTGGGTAGTGCCCGAAGAGTCTGTGCGCTCAATGAGGACCTGAATGTCTGGCAGCCATCAGGAGAACACACCCAGCTCCATCGCATCTCCTGTTTCACCGGCCAGCCGCTGTGCCATCTGGCCGCTTGATACGTGTGATCTTGACATCCCATGACCTGTGAGGCTGTGCTGAGCAAAAGCCTTTCATGAGCTCGAGAGCACGGCGCACTTCTTGTCGCTGGATATGGACGCACGCTGTCCTCTGCTCTTCGGGACAATTGTAAGCCCCTTGGCTAACTGGGCTACATCACCTAGCGAGCTTTGCCTCTCCATCCGAATGGCTCTCGAGCTTTCGCATCAATGAAGTCATCAAAGGGGTCGCCACCAAAGAGGCTCTGAAAAAGACCTGTAGCCTGGCTTGGTAGGGTGTGAGGCTGACGCCACTCAAGCAATCAACGTGAAGGCAGTGCCTCTTGCAACGTGAAGCCCCTCCGAATGAATGCGCCGGTATCTGGCAAAGCAGCAACAGGCATGAATGCCGCCCCCTCCGGAAGGGCGATGCAACCTGGGCCATGATGGTAGCCGTGGTAGCCGTGGACCGTTTCTCTCTCCTCCTCGCATAACAAGCCGGAGTCGAACAATCGAGCCCTCCTTGAGCAATCGACAACCGCCTGGGCAGCAGGAGCACCAAACCAGCTCGGCTTGGCGAAGGGATTTCCTGGGCCCTCGCCGGGCTGCTTGCCCCACCTCTCGCACCCCAACATCACAGAGCTGTGAAGAACATGAAGTTTGCAAATTGGCAGGGAGCGCCATTGAAAGGCAGTGTCGCCGCTCTTCGTGCCACAATGCGTCGGCTGAACCTGAGACTGGTATGTGAGCCGAAACACCCATGCAAGGGCAATTCAGCGCATTGTTTTGAGTCTCTGCCTCGCAATCGTAGCGGCGGCGCTTCTCGGCATTGCTCAGCGTGGCATATGCCTCTGCCAGCTCCTTGAACTTCTCCTCGGCCTCACATCAGGCCCTTTCTGCTGATCACTCCGAGCACTGCCCAGGGCCTGTTTATCGCCAGCATTCTTGTCTGGATGGCATTGGAGTGCCAGCTTGCGATAGGCCTCATGGCGATCGTTTCTCAGCTAAAGCCGCCTATGCTCTGCGCACCATAAAAGCGAGTCTCGTTCATGTACATGCTATGCGCCTTCTTGATGTCCCCGTCGGAAGCAGTCTTCTCGACACCAAGCACCTTCAAACAGCAGATGCCAAAAAGTGATGCAGGTCAAGCTAGGCCGCTAGGCAAGGGAAAGAGCATTTTGCCAGAACAGAGCGTGAATGAGGCAATTCCCAGCTTGCGCCTGCTGTCTTTGAGCTTGGAGTCACCGGACAACCAAAGGTGTGCATGAAGACAAGATACACTAAGTCACTAAGTGACACAAACGGCAGAGGGATCGGACCGACGAAGCGTGCGACGGCATTGTTAGAAGGTTCGTTCCATGGAGACAAAGGCAGATATCATCAGTTTGAATAAAAGGTAAAATAAAGGCAAATAAAAGGTGAAGTTGTAAGGTGAAGAAAAAGTACAAAAAATGTGATGAACAAAGCTAGAACCAGGTGAAACAAAAGGTAACGAAAAGGTTCCTGTAAAAGATTGGAAAAAGGTGAAGACCAGGCACGGGCATGCACAGGCCACGCAACCAGCCGGGGCAGGCATGCGGGCTGGCGGGCGAGCGTCCCTATCATTTTCCTTTACAAAAATCGAAAACGAAGTGTGAAAATGCCCGCCTGCCCTGGCTGGTGGGCGGGCGTGGGAGTGCAGGAAAATCCCAGTCAAGTGGCCTGTGCCTGGTCTTCACCTTTTTCCAATCTTTTACAAAAACCTTTTCCTTACCTTTTGTTTCACCTCGTTCTAGCTCTCTTTCACCTTTATCTTACGTTTTTTTCAAAAAGGCTGTTTGGCTGTTTGGACCGCCTCCATCGGAACGGTCCTTCTAACGGTACCGTCCTACCTTCACGCTAGACCTGGAAGTGGCTTGCATTGCTTGCACGCAACACACGAGATCGAAAGATCTTACGATAGCCTGACTGAACGTGATCAAAGCTGCATTATGCTGTGCAACCGGGCTTCGTGGAAACTTGCAAGCCCAACACCCTAGAGCAATGAAACCATAAAATGCTGAATAGAAGAAAAGATATGTGATGGGTTCATTTCCGCAGCCTTGTAGTAGTCCCGGGGCGGATGCGACATCGGCATCCACAGGCCACAGGTAACGAGACCTTGTCTGGTTATTCTTTCCAGCCTTGTTCGCTCCAGCGCCAGTGTGCTGGCCATGCATGCAGAATGCAATAAACGTGCTTGGAAGAGAAAGTGCATGCCACCTCGATAGAGTTTGCCGAAGCCTTGAGCAAAGAGCACACTGCGACCAGAGACAGACAAATCAGAGCGCATAGGATGTTCTGATGGCGTGGCCGACCTGCTCTGCAACACGGTTTCCACACGAGTTGTCTGGCATTCAATGCATGTTGCTTTGAACACCACAACATGTCCAAAGACTCCGAGAAGTTCTTCCGCTTTGCGGAAGCAAACGAAGCTTGGGATGTAATCTGTAATATTAGCTAGATTAAGCCTCTAGCAGGTATCGTGCGAAGGAGTTTCGTGAGTTTCTTCAGGCTATGCTTACATCTGCATGCGAGCGCGAGACCAGGAAATCATCCTGTACACCATCGAAGGTCAACTACTTCTTCCCTTTCTTCGCTCCCTTCCTCATGTCAACTCAACAGAACCTACTGCCTCCCTTGCGTTGGAGCATAGCATAACATCACCTGAGACCAGAACTTCTTCTTGCGACCTTTCTTGGCCCTCAGACATGTCGAGAGGTATCGGCCACATGCACTAAACTACGCTGCACACTGCAACAACTCAAAGACTACTTCCAAGGCATTCGAGTCTGCGATGGATCAGAGGGGCTTGAAGCTCCGAGCAGTCACTGCGATGCAAAGACGGAAATGGAATCGGGTTGCCGACCCTTTCTGTCGCCACACATGAATCACGTCCTCGCAGTCAGTTCGGGCGAGGCTCGTTCAATAGACTCATGGCAGAAATGGTTGGCCGCTATGCCTGAAGTCAAGGCTGTGGTAATGCGATCCGCCGCAGCTGGCAACTGATCGACTGGTCCGTCCGCAACCGTACATGTACACTCAATTGCTTGCTTCAAGATTGACCGACGAATGAAGACCGACTTTGTTTGCAAAGCTGTCCCAACCCCCGTCCTTGAAATCGTGAGGGCCTGCACGGTGCTGCGCGAAACGATCGATGACAAGCTTGGTCTCCAGTAGGCCAATCCCTGCAATGTCAGCAAAGACAATGGCTCAATGGGCTGCCATGTACTTGCACTCAAAGTGCCTGCCACTCCAGCACGGCGATCGTCATTGTCCAAACCACCACCACCACCGCCACAACAACAGCCACAATTTGCAATTGAACGCAGCGCGAGCAGGCTCCACGCATGGCGGGCGTAACAACAGCCACAACAACCACAGCAGCCCCAACGACAACAACCACAACACCCCTGCGCCTTCCAGCCTGTTGGCCCTATACAATCGCGGCAGGGTGTGTACCTCTTTACAATGGAGTCTCTTACGTGCCCGCACGTTGGCAGGTGAAATCGCTGCCCGCGGGAAGTGGCTACAACGATCTCCTCCGGATCTCGCCGTCGCCTGAGGTTCTCAATCGTTGCCCTGAGGGCACGATTCTCGTCTCTCACTTCTCGCAAAGCTCTGCCACAAGCTTCCACTTCCCTGCACCTTTCACTGTACACTTGCTCCAAGTGAGTGCACCTCCGAACGTACTCCTCAGCAAAGAGCCTGTCCTCCTTGCTGGCTTCATGTCGCCACGGGATGTTGGCCTGGGTGGACGCAGTGTGCCTCACGACCTCGTCTGGTAGATCTGGTAGATCTGGGCCACAGCTGCATCCGTAGTGGCAACCCTCTGGAAAAGCCTCCCAAGAAACCACTTAAGGCACTTGTAGAAGAGGGAGGGAAGCCAAGCCACAACAACCCAGAAAAGGAGTCCCACTGCTGCTGTTGCCACCCAGCTCGCAATGTCGTCCTCACTCCCCAGCATCACAAAAGGCGCAGCCAAGCTCAAGCCCTGCACGTTCACAGCCTAGGTCATGAGGATCAAAGCGGCATCATCGACTTGATCCGGGCCACGTTCACGCCACTGGTCCCCATTTCCTTGATGGCCTTTGCCAGAGCCTTCTTTTGCACTGCATCCTCTCGGTCGCTTTCCCCATAGGCCTCCAGCTGCGGGGTGACTGCGCCCATAAGGAACAAAAGCTCGCGCAGCCTGGGACCATTCAGAGGCTTGGTCCCTATGTCTGCGGGGTTGTCGCTCCCGGCAATGATGCCAACTCCACGGCCTTGCTCTGGACCGCACTCTGGACCCAAAGGAGCCCAGCATCAAGGTGCCGGATCCTTCCGCACCCAAGGCGGTTGCAAACTCCCCTGCATGCTGCTGAATCCGACCGGCTCCTCACTGTTACTCTCACGCTTGGGCTCAATAGAAACCTCATACAGTCCCCAATGTACAAGGCCTCGCACGTTCCACCAACCAGCGCCACAAACTCAGCCTCACCCGAACTTAGGCTGATCGACCGCTGAGATCTGACCATTGTCCCCACAAGGCTGCCCGCAACAGAGAGCTGGATCGAGGATGGGCCCTTCGGGTCTTCCTGCAGCCGGCCCAGTCTGAATCGGTTATGCTTTCCACCACCAGGGTCCCCGAACTTCGCAGGTCGGCCTTCCCACTGTAGCCAAAGCAAGCCTCATCCCTGGCAGGCTTGATGACAAAGCCGATCTCTGGGGTGCTCGCCAGGTACTGGACCACCTTTTGCAACATCTTCATGGCATTCACAGTGGGGTTCTGCATCTGCCCGCTCAAGACGCAAGTTGTGAACTGGATGTCGGGCCTGGTGTGGGAAAGGTAGAGGAGGCGCCCGACGCTTTCCCTGTAAAGCTTGCCCTGGTCTGCACTCAGCTCCTTGCTCGTGTCCACCTCCAGCAGACTCGAGTCCCCAGGGCTGTCCCGGCGCCTGGTTTGAACCTCCACCGTCTTCAGCAAAGCCTCCAGGTACCGGCCGTTCGAGAAGACTGCGACCCCGCCTTCGACCATCAAGTAGCGCCTCTTGAGAAAGTCCACCGCATCACCGACCTTCTCCAATGGGTCACTCACTTGCACCTTCACCTTGGAGCTCAGGACTCCCACTAGCCTTTCACGCTCGCTCTTTGTGCTAGCGATCATGCCATCGTCGGCGTGCAAGATGAGCCCGGTGGCGTTGTTCGGGTCGGTGTGCTTGAACAGGGTCGGCTCCTTCTCGTAGTTCTCCATCCCTGCCTCCGTGAGCAGGTTCTTTGCAAACCCGAACCAAGCTGAAGCACCAATCCTCTGGCCAGGTAGAAGGCGATCCAGAACCAGTTCGATCACGCCGGGCCCGGTCTCCCCCAGGATCGCCCGCTCGACTTCGATGACCACGGGGTGCGGTTGCTCCACATTTGGTACGCATCCTTCACGTCAAGGACTGCAATCTGCAACCCACGGGCCAGGGCGACGGCAATGAAGGAGTGCACTGCTGCCAAGGTGCTTGCCGGACTCGGCACTCCAGTCGCTCATGGCCTTGAACTCCCGGGCCACCAGCCTGCTCCTTCGCACCCACGACGGCCTCTTCCTCCAATCTCTCACCACCTTCGTGGTTAACCCGCCATAAACACTGATGTCTTCACCTTCTCGGGGCCTGCGCGCCACACCCATCTCCAGCAGCCTAGCCAGCTCGTCGTAGTCGGCCCTTTGGTCCACGATGGCCAGCTCGTCTGGAGGTAGGTCAGGAGCATGCTCACCATCAGCATCGCACTGCAAGGTGATGGGCTCACCAGGGGAGACAAGCATTGTCAATCGAACCAGGTGCTCGGTGACCCGCTTAAGGGACGAAGAGCCCTTCTGGGCAATCGGTATTGCCATCGTCCAGCCTGTGGTCGACTCTGCTCCCACAAGGCAGAGCCGATGCTGGTTCTCGTAATCGTCGTCGGGCTTTTGTCCAGGCTCGGCTCCGGACTCGCGGTCACCATTGGCTTGCTGGCCTTCACTCCTTCCCTCACCCTGCTGCACCTCGTGCTTCTGCTTGGTGAAGGTGTAGGCATAATCGATCTGGAGGGTTGGCGTTGCACGGCCCTGGGCCGCAACCTCCTGTCCCGTGTTCACTTCGGCACTCTTGTGTGGGCTTTGCTTGCTTCTCCCCACAACACATGCTTCACACCAGCTTTGAAAGGGGTGGTGGGTAATGTTGTGCAGCTCCTGTTGCCTGACCGACGGGAGGATCGGGATCTTCGGCATATCCGGCGGCCTCTCGTTGTCCATGTACATCTTCTTGGCAATCTCGGCGCTGAGCTGCCTGCTGAGCACTTCATGGTGCTCCTTTAGCCTTTTGAGAACTTTGCTCTTCCCGCCCGAGTGGCTCAACCCAAGCTTGTCGCAAAGCTCTTTGAGGGTTCGCAAAGGAGTGGACACATGCAGGCGCACACCCTCCAGCTCATCATCCCCATGAGGCTCTTCACCAATGGGCTCGCCTTCTGCGATGACTTCCTCAGCATCCTCACCAACGCCTGCTCCACCACCGTTGTCCTCGCCCTCGGGCAGGTAGGGGTCCATGTTCTCCTGCTCGGCTGCATCCAAGATCCCCGCCGGCTCTGTAAGGAGGTTCCTCGGGAGCTCCTCGACATGAAAGAGGACGATCACGTCCCTCCGTCCTGTCAGCTCGGCGTCCAGGTCTATGATCTTTCTGGATGTGCTCCCGTAGGCTTCGCTGGTCAAGGTCAGGAGCTGGATCCATGTGTCCCCGGGCTTTGGCTTGCCTTTTGCCTCGTCGGCCTTCACAAAAGCCGCCAAGTAGGGCCAATCCTCCTCCGACCATATGAGCTTCTCCAGGTCGACCCGCGGTACTGTGAGGCAGAAGGCAAGGTGGTAGAAGCGCTCGTTAAGGTAGATGCCGTCGAGCTCGCGGGTGGTTGCGTCTCCACCTGGTTCACCTTTCCTTTGCCCCTGCCCTTCGTGGGGCACTCCCACTTCCAGTGGCCCCTCTGGCCACAGAGGTTGCAAACGTCTTGGTCCTTTCCAGCTCCACTGCCTTTGCCCTTTCCTAGGCTTTTCCAGGATCCTTTGCTGTTGCTCCAGCCACCGGCCGGCTGCCATGCCACCATTGTTCCAGCCACCTTTGCCATCTCCCGGTCGCCCTTTTCCATCTTTGCTCTTGCCTTTGCTGTCCTTGCCCTTCTTGCCTTTGTCTTTGCCCTTCTTTCCTTTGTCCTTGCCCTTGCCCTTGATGATGTCCACGTCCATGGGCTGGGGCACGTCCTGGTTGGAAGGGCTTCCCTTGCTCGGCACCGCAAAGCCCCAAGGTGTTGTGAGGCTCTCGTATTGCAGGATCCATTCCCGCACGTCGGCGTACTTGGTGTCGTTCGACATCTTCAGCTGGACCTGGCTGCGAAGGGGTTCTTTGAGGCCCGTAACCAACGTGGCACATCCTCCGGGAACGGCTTCCCACTAGATGTCTCGTAGGTGCGCAGGGCCTCCTCGTACCTCACCAGCTGCTCGTGCATCGTGGCTCTTTCGTCGAAGCGCCAAGAGGCAAGTTGCCTCAACAGCGCCAGGGTCCGGGCCTTCTCCCTTGGCTCCATCTCGTTCTTCAGGATCCGTACGGCCTCGTAGCCTGCCTTCGTCTTATCGCAAACCCTGATCAACATGAGCGGCCGGCCCCGCAGCAAAGAGCACAGCAACCCAAATAATCGCTGACTCCTTGCCACCTGCTCTGCCGGCATCAGGTCGTGCGTTGCCTCCTTCTCCAGGTCCAGCCCGTTGAGCTCCGCCTCATACTCCGGGTCATGGCTGGAAATAAAATTTGTAAAACCAAAGTACCATTCCCTCCAGGTCTTCAGCTCCTCCTCTCGCGTCTGTGGCTTCCACTGGTCACACTTCAGGCCCTTTACAAGGTTGTCGTTCTTGACCACGTTTGCTTGCCTTTCGGCCGCTGCTGCGGCCCTCTCACTGCTTTCTATAAGCTTTCCGAACACTGAAGAAAAAGCTTGGTTCAGCCTCTCGCGAACCAATCTGTCAGCCTGCTCTGCTGTCACTCCTGCTGTCCCACCTTGGCCGTCTGCTTGCTGCTGGGCCTGGGGCTGCCCATCTGCCTGCATCTCCACGAAAAGTCTTGCCGGCACAGCCAGTTGAAACCAGCCGCTCCTGCAAACCCCAACTCTTGCGAAAAACCTCTGCTGCCACCAAGCCAGGCTCCCTTCAACCAGGCTGCTCGCAGGCACTGAGAAAAACTCGTCTTCCAACCAAAAGGGTTCCGGTGCCGCTCCACCAAGGAGGCTTACGCCAAAGGTTTGGTTGGCCGAGTAAACGGCAGCAACCGCCGATGGGCAGATCAAACTGCAGCCAGCAGCAAAGCACAGAAAATGCAGAAAAAGAATCGGGTGAAACTTAAAAGGCCTTCCGAGGCTTGGGCCTATCCTACCAGGTCCCAGGAGCCCGTAGGCTCCGCTACCATGCAAAACGGTCTTTTGGACCTCTTTAGGGCTGCGGTCGGATAGTGCGAATGATCCTCTAAAGTGGGCACAATTCTTGCATTTCGAGCTGCCAAACAAGATTGGAGACCAGTCGGCAGCAGAGGTTTTATTCCCTTCGGACACCTCTACTGAGCTGCGCCTCCTGCCTAACCTGCACACAGGTTAACACACTCTCAGCTTACTGAGGCGGGCGGTTATCTCGCAAGGGCTTGCTATGCGGGGGGGTTACCTCGGTGCACAGGCCTGGAACAGTGCCTCAAGGGGGTTCCTCAACGAAGGGGTTTGGGAAAGCTGCCTAGGGAGGACCCTTTTGGAGAACTTGCACGCAGGGTACAAACCTTGGGTGTCCCTTTCCTATATAGAGGCTTTTACCTCCCCAACTCTCGCACTCCAGCATTGGTTTTTGATAACGAGGACGTGGGTTTGGTGCAGCCCTTCCCTCCAAATCCTGGTGGTCGCGTGGCCTGCTTGGCTTCAAGGTGTTTCCTGGGACGGTGTGCGTTCACTGGAGGCCACAGGCCTTGCACTCCACACTTGCGCCTTCCACTCCCACTTGTGCACTTGGTCAGTTTGCCAGACAAGCTGGTGGAAACACTGCCACATTTTGGCGGGGGCCTCAGCCAATGTCGGAGCCTGGCAGCTTCTTACACGGCCGCTGATGCAGAACAGGAGGGGCTTGGGGCTTCTCTTTGATGTCTTTGTAAACCGGAGCCTGCCCCAACAACAACAACAGCAGCAGCAGCAGCGACATTAACAGCAACAGCAGCAGCAGCAACAACAACAACAGCAGAAGACTACAGCAGCAGAAGCAGCAGCAACAGCAATCGCGACCACTGCCATCACGACAACAACTCTACAAACCAAAAATTGCAGAGGACAACAAAGAGCGGTAGACAGTAGAGTTGACCACAGCATCGACACCGACAGTCAGCACTAGTTTCCTGCACGAAGAGCTTGAGGCGTAAAGAAATAGATGGCACTACTGCACTAGCTGCATACACAACGTCGGCTAGACACGACGATAACACCAAAAATCAACGAACCATGTGGCTTCTGCAATAAAAACCAATGCTGGAGTTCTCCGTCTTCGACTCCCAATCCCAACTCCGTCCGGGCAGAATCCGCAGCATCGCAATCACCCGTCACCATCATCCTGAAAATTGCGCCAGCCGAGATCCCCCAAAAAGTGAACGACCACCACGATGACTACGAAGACCAGCAGAAAACCAGATAGGAGACCACCAGAGACACGGCCAGGAGATCGCCAGGACACTGCAAAAGTTGCCTTCCCGCAAGTACTGGCGGCTCGAGGAGCAGTGCGAAAGTGCTTTCCCAAAGTACTGGCGCACATAGGGAGAGCCCGACTTGCGCGATTGGGTGCGGATTGGTATTATGGTATTTGCCAGGAATCAGGGAAGTGCTATTAGGTGTGGATTGGAATTGAGGAGGTTCGACCGGGTGCGGAAAGGAATTTGTGCCACGATGTGCGCAGAGAACACCAAGAGATCATCAGAAGACAAGCCAAGGCGAGCACTGCGACAAGAACGATGACGCCAGGAGACCACTACAGAAGACCACCAAGAGACCGCCAAGAGACCGCCAAGGACCACCAACAGATCACTACCATGACACAACCATGAGACCCCAAAAGACCAGCAGGAGACCAGCAGGAGACTTCCAGGACAGCACCAGCAAACCACGATTTCGCATTTCCAAGTACTGACAAAGTGGAAACTACGTGCCGACAACCTTCCCGCACGTACTGGCGGGATTCACAAACATGCCTGAGCACGCCGCGTTTGGGGAGCACCCAACTCATGCTTCCCCCCTTAGCTTGCGAGACTCAGAGGACCACCCGAAATAGTTTTTCTCCCAAGGACTGCTGCGATTCAAGGTTGTTGAGAGCAGCTGCGGCTCCGCAGGAAGATTGGCCGCACATATTCGCTGCAAACAATAGGACGTCAGCGAGCGAAACTATGCACCGTACCACAGCGGGAGACGCACTCCGCCAGCAGCCCCGTATAAATAAAAGGACGCGGGGACTCGATTTGCTGTAAATTAAAATCTAGGATATCTAGGATGCGGGGAGCCCTTTTCGAGACGCACCGCGCGGTCACTGCATCAGTTCTTTTTACTCTGAGCGCATGAACCCCATAGCGTTGCTGGTAGCACACTTTTTGGGAATAACGACGATACAGGAGCAATCAAGCTTATATTTGCGAGTCATCAAGCAAAGTTCGGACAATAAGATGGCCAGAGCAAGATGGCGTTGCCGCGTGAATCACATTGCCTTGGCCGAAGCTTCCTTTGTACGGCCAACATACAACACGATGTGTAAGCAGGCCCACGGTCGACCCGCCTGTTTGCAGCTCCGGCACGGCAGCGGCCACTGTTGTTCCCATGTCCGGGCTGGATTTGGCCTCTTCACCTGCGGACTCCTCACTGCCAACCTGAGAAACGTGAGAATTGGCCACATCGACAAAGAGCGTCTCGACTGGTCCCCAACCATCCCCATTGCCTCATGTGCAGCAAACGATGGCATGCCCCCTCATGGCGTGGCATCCCAAAAAACAAAACACGACTGATCTGAAAAGGACGGGTCTGCCAGTTTGATGTGCTGCTTTTGCGTCCACAACCAGTTCTTCGACTTCCTGGAAGCTTACCTGGAGTTTGCCTTCGCAAAACACTGCATCCGAAAAATCACATGTAATCAAAACACAACAACATGCAGAGTTTTGATCGAGCGCATTGGCGGGCCTCTGGTGCCTAAAACATGCCACAATAGAACAGTGGATCGAAGGCATTCCCTGTCAACATCAACTTCGCATGGGTCCTGTGTTCGTTTCTGACCTTGAAGATTGCGATTCACAAAGTCGCCACATGGTCCAGCGGCTGATGGTTTCTTGTGTGGTAATGCCGGTTCAATGATCCTCCACATAGTGCGTCATGGAACAAGCGTACGAAGGCTACGTGCCTCGTCGGAGCGCCGCATTTCCGTGGTGTTTATGGACGTACCAAATAGAGGGCTGGTTTAACGTTTAGCCTTCCAATACCACTTGCAGCCGCTCAGGCTCCGCAGGTGACCAAGCGAATCTGGCACACAGGGACGCTAAAAACTTTCTCTTGCAGAGCGATGCACTGTCACATGCCTTGTTCACTGCGGACATCTGTAGGTATTGCGGGCAGATGCAGGAAGCATTCAGGGGATATCGGGACAAGGGGTATGAGCAAGGTAAACCGGTGAACCTACTCGACCCCGTTTGGGCTCCGGCTTCGCTTCCCTCCTCTTCTTCCTCCTCATCTTCTGCTGCAGCTGCGGCACGCAAGTTTGCTGCCTGGCATCGGGCGGCAGGAGTGTCTCGTTGCCAGCAAACACTTGCAGTCACTTGTTGCAAGGCGGCCATCGCAGCGGCATCGAAACCACTATCGCCAGCCATAGAAGCTCTGTAGATGGCAGCTACAGCCTTGTCAGACAAGATTCACTCGATCTCGATCCCTGCATTGCCCTGCATATGCATCTTTTATTAGGTTGATTCGATTGACAAATGCTTCACCGCGGACTGCATGTTGCAGAGCAATCGGGAAACCGTCCTGCCTGATCTGTGATTGCAGGTATGTGCGAAAGGTTCAGGCGTCGAAGTGAGTGCGCATGAGATACAACCTGTGCTGATCTGCGCTCAACACATGCTTGATAGATATCAATGCTAGACTGTCCTGCCTCCAAAAAGGGCGTCACAGAAAGAATTTTGCAGCCTGACAGACGAGATGCACAAGGTTTGCACAGGGCAGGACATATCTGCCTGATAGATCCAGCCGCTGCAGCCTCTTGCAACAGATCAAGATGCGCCGGACATGATCATCCTGACAGTGCCAGAGCCGGTTACTGCTTGCCTCATCGAGCACGGCCGTCACTGGGGCCGCCACTCGTAGCATTGGACAGGAAGCCAAGCTTAGATCCTCACAGTTGCCAAGACTGCAAAGGCACAAAAGCACGACATGGCACACCGAAGCACCGAAAGCCTCCAAATACTCACACTGCTTCGCGATGGCAAAAGGCAATTGTCTGCTCAACTGCGGACCTTGCAACAATGTCGCTGGATCATCCGCATTAAAGCCGCTTGCGAACGCCGGGCGCCAAGCAATTGGTCAGGTCCAGAACACGCAGTCTTTTCAGATTGACCATCGCCTTTCACAGCATTTCACCAGAAACTGTTATGCCTCTGCACAATCGGGAAACCGGAAGCGCACCCAGCCAAGCATTGCTTTGTCACCTCAACCTAAAGACACCTGCCATGTCTTGCAGCTTGCTGTTGCTAGGCAGGAGGTGTCATATTTCTGCCTCCCTTCGCTCAAGCTGTTATAACATGTGGAAGAAGGTCACGTCTGCAACGACTGTGGCATGCCATGGACATGCTGACATGCATCCTCGGCTTGCAAGGCTTGCAACTTCTTCTGCAGCATCGCTCTTCGTCAAATCAACTTACCTCTCTTTCGCTTGGAGGCATCAGCAGACTGCCGACCAAGCCTGAGAAGTCATGTCGTCAGAGAACTTGTCAGGGTTCAAAGCAAGCTGCAGGTGCACCAGACCTGCACCCATGATTGGTTCTGTCACAGTTGTTCACTGCTCTTCTCTGCGCCTGGATTGGCGTGTGTGATGGCCAGGAGGCCTGCAGACTGCCAAGTTGCCAGAGAGAGGAAATAAGTATCTAAGCTGCAGAGTGGGACCGCCTGCATCGCCGAGGCGTGGACAGCGCACAAGTGCAAGACGTGTCAGCCCTGGCATCACCGCACAGCGCATCAGCTGCGACAAAGCGATCTCGGCTTTCATGCACTTAGAACTTGAAGCTGAGGTTCTCATGCACCCTGCGGCCATCTGAACCAGTGCCTGCATGTGTTCAGGCAACCAGGGAGTCGCAGTCGGAGCTGCAATGTCGGCCACATTTACAGGTCCAGAGCCTGATCGCTGACGCCTGTGGAATATGAAAGGTCAACCGCCTGAGACTGCGAGAAGCTCTTGAGTGCGAGAAACCCCTTGGAAGTGAAATCTTGCAGCAGAGCATATTGCGGAGCTGCTGCAACTCCCACCTCAAGGCGTCGAAGTCGGCAAAGGGATCTGGCATAACAAAAACTCGCTGGTGAATGGGGAAACTAAGAACGGTTGTGTTTGCGATTGATTCTGCAGATGCTGAAAATCGGCGGTGGTGTGCCTAACAGTGGCGCCAACGAAACAATCAGGCCATGCATACCCCACGAACTCCTCCGTGACGGCAGGGCAGTGCGCGGCCCTCGCAGTGCAGCTACGCTGCGCCTAGTCACTCCTTGTATGCCCTTCTGTGCCTTAGCTCTCGTAGATCTTTCAGCTGGACGACACAGGAGATGTCAGAGAGCATGCAGCAGCTGATGTCCAACCGCTCCAGTTTGCCACAACCTTGGAAGCCATTTGGAGAGGCTGCAGTCACTGCACTCCTGCCACCAGCGCCTGCAACGATGCTCGCAAGAGACTTGTCATCTGATCGTGTCCCACGGAGGCTCAGCCTCAGAGCTGTGCAAACTCGTTTGGACCGAAGCTTGGAATCAACAACACTAGCTCAGCTTTAGACGGTTAGACGGATTTGAAAAAGCTTCGAGACGGCACGAAGCCGCGAGGTGAAAGGTTACTTCGCTGACGCATCTCCATACGAAGAACACGGCCGCCGTCCGATCTTGCTCAAAGGGGCTGAAGCTGCTGAGGTCCGAGCTCTTGCAGCTCCCGCAAGTTCCCGGCCTGGCGAGGAGACCGGCACAGAAGACGCGGCATAGTGCTGCTTGTTGCTGCTTTCTGCGACACCTGATGGGGGCCCCACCATGGGCACCAGAGACCTTGTCGAAAGCCATGGCAAGTCGGAGAGCCAGATGCGCCTGGCAGGCCCAAATCCGCTCAAAACGCTGATGCTTGATCATGCTTGTGCTTGTCCCATCTTAATCATGCTGTCCAGGCTGGATGCTGTCAGCAACAATGTCGTTTACGTCCTCTTTGCTCAGCACCTGCAAAGGACTACACTCGCAATTGGACAGCTTTCTCGAGATCGGTCGGGCACCTCCAGGAGCTTCGCATCGCTGTCAAGAGCAACCTACCAGGTTCCAGCACTCCGACACCCAGACATTATCCGCCCTGCAAGGGGTGAGGCCAGCAGGATTTTGCCATGAATCCGTACCGACCTCCGAAAATGCCAATGTGCACGTTTGTGCTGCGGCTATGAAACCGAGGTATTGACGGTATTGACCATGTGTGTTGTGAACCTGAACCATCAAGTCGCAGCTTATGAAGTTGATGAGCATGTATACCGGTAATACTAAGAGCGAGTCTTAACCTGAACATTCTTTCATTGTAAGACTAGCACGAACCATACCATGTTACTGTTCGCCCACACAGATAGTTGATAGCTCTTCCAAACCACTGTATGGACTTTGCCTTTACTACTCAGCTACGCTTAGGAAGCCTCAAGACTGAAAGCAGCGAACACCAACAACACCAGCAGCATCTTTCAATTGGACGGGCTCTGGGCGTATTACCTCACCAAGCACTCACCAAGTGTGAGACGGACCTCGTGACTTAGACCTTGGCTGAGAGGGAATCTAGTACTCCAGTTTGCTGCACCGTGGCTCCGATCCACGCTGACAACAACAACATCATCAACATCATGGCGCTGGTGGTTGCATGTGTAAAAATGGCGCTCCACATGCAAAAAGCTGCTGTGCTGAACACCGTGATGTTTTGGTACGCTTGTAGTTGAGTCCGCATCATCATCATCATCAAAATCACCATCATCACCATCACGCCTTTGAAGCGGGATCTAGGGGCTGGATGCAACGGAACACAGTAGCTACGCACTTTTGCTAGTGAGCTCAAGGCGCCTGCGTCATCAGCGTTCAAGAACAAGCAATCAAAGACTAAGCTTGGTTTCAAGCTATCGTCAATTCAAGTATTACATGAGGGACATAAGTGTGCGACAACACGGACTGAAGATCAGGTAAATTTCACACCCGTCTTTTCTGTAGTGTGGCGTATCGAAACGTGCACGAATTGATCACATTGGATCAGTTCTGCTACTCCGAACTATGTCGGGTTGCACGCTGTGAGACGCGAGCGTCAGAGTCATACTAGACTCAGGATGCGGTCTCGTCGACTGTTCCGACGGCTTTCGGAAGTCCACTCTGTTCTGCGGGCGCATCGCTTGCCACATCTCGCACCTGTGCGACGTTGGTGTCGATAGTTTGATTGATTCAGAGTGGCTTCATACTCTTTGTGAGGCAACCCGCGAGTTGCAAGTGTGTCGGAATCCACCTCAGCTGGTCACCGTGCGGCATATAGCGACGTGAGTGGGGGTGTCGTCCTCCCATAGACTCTGGCGCAGACCTGCCATCTCTATAGATAGGCGTTTGTCATCGCACTGATGCGGTCAGGTGGTCAGACAATGACCGGCAGTCTGTGAACTGTAGATGAAACATGCTGCGCCTTGCGACTTCTTCCCAGTGAGGCGACATCGGAAGCTTGCCTTGCACCTCAAGCACTGCGGCTCGGATCCTGTCACTGTGTTCGGCGGCGTGTTGCAACGAGTATGCTTCGCACTGCAAGGTTGCTCTACACACCCGTTTCATAGTGGACGAACTATAGGAAATAAAGTGCATCTCGTGATAGACTGCATCTACGTCTGCGGCGGTTTTGGCGGATGTAAGATAGTGAAACCTTCCCCTCTGGGATTTATGCCCAGATTCCCCAGCAAACGATGCATCGCACAAGATAACAACTGCGAGTTCACCTGTGCTCCATGGGCTTATACGTAATGGAACGCTCGGCATCGTTCAGTGCGAGCGCTGCAACCCTATTGGCTTCGCGAAGGGTTTCGACCGTAGCCTTGACCACAGCTTGTTGGAGCGCGTTGACTCTGTATGCGAGGCGCTGGGCATTTGATACCGGAGTTGTCCCCTTCTCTGACTTGTGTATGTCGATGGGGCGGATAGCACGTGTGCTATCTCGACAGTTTATCGAGATTGTACCATCGGAAACCTGGACGTATTCACGTCCGCAGAATCTGAACGTGAACGTGTCGGATTCTATGTGACCAATCTTAAATCGGTCTAACAATCGTTGCACGACTGGCTCGCCATTCGGTATGGCGGCCCATAGGAAATCATCCACGTGAGTGCAGATTGCAGCGCATAACTTGTTGTCCTCTCCTGTACTGAAATACAGGGCAGAAAGAACCTGGGACGACCTAAGCTCAAGGTCTTTACAGCTCTCCTTATAATGCGGAGGTAAAGATTCCTGCTGGCGTCTGTGGTCCCGTAGACAGGGACTCGCGCGATCATGTATCCTGCCTGCTGAATCTCGGGATCTGGGACTCCCTTCGGGTGCTTTGGAACCTTTAGAATGAGGGGTCTCTCAAGGGGTTCCCTTGGAAGTATGCGTTCGTGATATCAGCTGCCTTGAGTTTAAGGCCGAGTGAAACCGCCCACGAGCAGATGATGGCGATTCCTTCAGGCTCTGCAGCTCTGCAGCGGGGCTATCCGCACGAATGTCTTCTTCGTGGCCTATGTGCTCAAAGTTGCCGCGGGCTATACCAGCTGGCCTTCCACTTGCGAGTATACTCGGGAGTTTTCCGGAGATGTTCATTCTTGTCGGTAAGCACCCACTTTGTGGGGATACAAATGTGCCCAGCCTTCATCAGATCTCGAAACTCCTTGTCAGTGCAAGGGACTACCGCGTTGAATTCGGTATATTTCTGCCAATCAGCGCTCATAGCCTGGTCTAGGCCTATCTGTACCTCTATAGGCGAGTTGCGGTAGTCGATGAGAGAGGCGAGAAAGGCTGCATCAACGGTCGTACCGTATAGGCGACGTTAGACGTCTCAGGAGCCTCCTTAACATCAGCGGAAATGTGATGTGTAGGGTGTGGCTCCAGTGAACCATCCACTCTGATGTGCTCAACGATTTTGTCGGCTTTCATCCAGAGGTGGTTGGGTATGTCTTGTGTGTGACAACGGCGCCAGCTGGCTTCAGAGCCGAAAATCACCACCCCAAGGTACGTATCGGGGGCTTCGCCGGCAATCCGTGCGATTGTTTCTTTTCCCCTATCAGTCTGGAGGTTGGCTCGAATTATACGATGGTTGCGGTTGCCTAGTTCCGGTGCGTGGGTATAAGCAATACCTCTCGCGAAACAGGCGGCGGCCAACTCCTCACGGTTGTAGCAAGGGTGTCTCGCACTATGTGGGTCGCTCCTAACATCTATGACCTCACTGATCCCGTGTTCGATCAATCGTTCGAGAAAAGTGTGGATAGATAGATCTGAGTGCCCGACATCGGTCTTTTTGCCAAATGCACGTGGTGCATCCTTATATATAGGACACCCCAAATCCGACAATAGCTGAATGTCTTCTTGGGTAAGTTTTCCATGTAAGCGGAAATGCTATAGCGTTCCCCCGCGTACAGAGCAACCATATGTACGCCTTTGGGCGAGAACCTAAGAACTTTGTTCCTAGTATCAAACACTATACGCCTTGCATGACAATGTTTTGTACTCTCGCAGGCGTTGTACCTTCGGCGTTTTCGGCCCAGAGGCCTCCACCCCTGTAGTCACCGACGCCAATTGTGTAATTGGACGACCCTGGCGTATTAGACAAGTCCTTGTGGGCGTCGGCGCCACGATTCGTCAACTGAACGCTACTCCACATCGGTCTCGCATATCCAGCACGGTCGCAATGGTGAAGTAAGTACTTATTATTCAAGTACATAGCGAATCCAGGTCGATCCCGAGTGGGGCCCGACACTCCTACGCGTCCGCCATGGCGGTACACACCAAGCGCCAGGGCTATCCCGTCGGGGTCATCATCCAGCAGGGGACCCTTTTGCGACTCAAGAAACCGCCTACGGTGAGCAAACCGTTGGCAAACTCCTCCACGGGGTCACCCTCCAGGGCGACCAGTCCGTCTAAGGAAGGTAGTGGAGACCGAGAGCGGGCGGGTTTGCCCGTCTTATCTCTGACGTACGTTCGCGGCGCCGGCATCGCCGATGGCCCTGGTGTCGCCGGTGCGGTGACCGGGTCAGCCGTCCTTTCGTCGGCGAATCGTTGCTCAGGCCCGTGGACGATTGCCTTTTCGGTAAAACGGGTTCCCGCGAGGATACGATGCGCCCCGACTTCCACTTCGTCAGCAGGGCGCATTTTGCGCGCGTTCACAAGAACAGGCACAGCCTCATGAAGTAGAACATACGCGTTTTCAGCTTCACGTCCTATGACGCGGCTTACCGTTGACCAAACGGTCGCGGTGCTCCCGGGAACTTTATCCCGGCGGTAAATAACAAGGTCGCCGACTTTATAGTCGGTGTCGTGTGGGGCGGCATTCCGCTGAAGCGCCTTAGCGACTTTTCGCGAAATATCGAGATGAATAAAGGCCTTCTTGGCTTCTTGCCTCGCCCTATGGCGGAGGTAGTATGGGCTTGTCTCGTCATAGCGGGACAACAATGCGCCGAGGCTCTCAGTTTCGTCAAGTAGCGAACCTGGAGCTCTGGGTTGCTTCCCCAGCACATGTTGCGCGGGACTAAACCCCTGGTGACGTGATAGCTCGCTCTTGGTCGTAACGGCCTCAGTCACAACCACCTCCATCTCCTCAATATTCGAGGGCTGACTCCTGAACCACCTTGCGCACAAGGGCGTTGGCGAGTCCACCGTGGCGCTCGACCTTCCCTATTGTCCGGGGAGATTCGAGTGGAGCGTTCTTGTGCTGAATACCGTGTTCAGCCAGGTATTGCGCGAACTCTCCGCGGAAATGCGTGCCTCTATCGGTCACGATAACCTTAGGATGACCCGCCCAGCTTATCCAGCGGTCGACTAAACTTTTCACACATTGTCGCGCGTTGGGTTTCCACCCCCGGTTTTCACCAGCACGGAAACTCGTCCCCATGTGCCCATGTCAACTATGTTGACGGCAGTGCACCGATTGCCCTGGTAGTCCTTCAGTTCTAGCGCATCCATACCTACCGTATGATTGAACTCCTTAGGATAGACGCTCTCTCCTGCAACCGGATGATGCCTCGGGACTGGAGCGGTGTCTAAACAAACTTTACGCTTGTACAGACGAGCTGCAGCTATAAAGTCTTTGTTGGCTCGGGCTTGCTTCAAGACTTGCTCCAAAACTGTGTTTGGGAGATGACGGAATGCCCGATGAAGACGCCTGATCGAAACCCTCACCCTCTGAGGAAGCGTGCGCCAAGCTGCTCGTCTCTCGGCTTCCCGTGGCCGGTGTACCTGGAAACGGAAACTGTTCCAGGATGAGCCTTTCACGCTCTTCTGGGGTGAGTGCACCACCTGCATCATCCACATGTGTGCATTTCCACGTCGGGCACCAGCTCTTCATCACCATCCTCAGTGTTGATCTTCACGACTGCATGGGCCCTGGAGTAAAACTTCCGTAGCCGGGTGTATAATTCTCGTTGGGGTTGAGCCCCGTAGATGCTCCAGAATCCATCTGAACCCTTCTCCTTCTGAACAGCAACGTCACTACGAAGCAGCAGCAAGGTTTGGGCTTCCCATGAACCCTCATGGAGCTGAAACTACGGACTTTTCTCGGACAGCAGAATCTGACATGTCGTACGTCTAGCGCTTGCTTTAGCGACTAAACTACGCAAGTCGTGAAGCCCCAAGTGGTTCCTACATGCCTTCGGCCTACGAACCACATGCTCCATCAGTAACGAAATCGAAGAAGTGACCCAGCTGTACGTAGCCCTGACTTAACAGGTCTGGGATTTTCACACTCCTCCTTGGTGCTGACGCAAGTCTTGCACCATCTGTCAAAAGTTCTTCTTCCGAAGGCAGTAATGACACACCGTCTTCGATTGAACATGGCCAGCATTCCTCAGCCCTCTACACGAAGGGTCCGAATGTACACAATGCCCCCTATCAGACATGTGAACCGAGGACTCTGGCCCAAGAACCACTACCGCTCCGGTTTGCGTACTCTGTGACACCTTGGGTTGACGCTGAAGTCCCTACACCATACCCTCCAAGCAAAGATGCTCCCCGGAAAGGCGGAGACTGAGGCTGAATGGAAGGGTGGCACAGGAAGCGTTTGTGCAAATGGTTCCATGAAGCACTTTTGCTCACGAATGGAACTCCATTCCCAAACAAGAACGGAGTGAGCGTTGCATGAGGTGGGGAGGAAAAGGTCACAAGTAAGGACGCAAGCCCGAAGCTACTCCCAAAGACCTTGAAAGGCAGCAGAGACTGCACCTGGCCTTGGTAAATTTCGTGAGGTGGGGGTTGCTGGGGATTTTGGAACTTGGGGCACGTTTCCACCGTAATGCAACGGGCTGGGTCCCTTGGCAGACGGCTGCATTTGCTGCAAGGGGTGCTGAAAAAGTGTTTGGTGGTCAGATTGAACCAATGGTTTCGGTTTCTTCTTGTGTGGACCCTGTGGAGCTGTGGAGCTCCGGGTTGCTGAAGCTGTGATTTACTGTGCACGTGTGTTGTTGCTGCCCGGGACTTTGGCAATCATCAGGTGGTTGACGCACCAAGGGGATACTGGGGCCCGGCATGTTGAACTGTTGAACTGTTGCCGGAACCCTAATGACGTTTTCGGAAGGGCTGAGATGGCGGCAGGGACCATGCTGTAAGGCGGAGAGCACCCGCGCCGTCCCACACACACACACTTTGGCTCGGCACGAACTGATGCGAAGGAAGACAGACAGGACCAGACAACACGAAGACAGATTGCAGCAAATGTGCAGGCTTAGTTTCACGATTTGGCCAATAATAGAAGCAACACATTTAAGGGTATTTTTTGGCTGGCCGCACTTGCAGGTACAGGTGGTTGAGCAGACCACCCTTCCCCCATCTTGGAATAGCTTCGTTGGCACAGGTATCCAAGATGGGCCTGTGCCCCCTGCAGAAAAGAATGAAAAAAGGCTCACTTGGTCGCCATGTGCAGGCGTGTACACACACACACATCCACACATCCGGTGGTTGAACCGAAGAGGTCACCCTGTTAACATAAGGAGGCAGCCACAGGCAGTCAGGCACATAGTGTCGGTTTAAGTTTGGGAGTTTATGGATTTTGACTCTTCTCTTTTTCTCTCTCTCTCTCTCTCTCTCTCTCTCTCTCTCTCTGTCTCTCTCTCTCTCTCTCTCTCTTTCTCTCCCACCTAGCTGATCCGACCAACATAAAAGATTGCAATAGCCAGGCCAGGCCCTCGTCTTCACCATCATCCTACTCTTGACTCTTGACGACGGCCTGTGTTTTGGAACCACCTCTGCCGTGCCATGTGAGAGCGGCAGGCTTCTGCTGCCAACAACACGTCCAGCAGTCATGACAAGTCGCGACATTGCAGTTAGCCTGTTACGTATTTAGGGCTTACAGGGTTTAGGGCCAGGGTTTACAGGTGAGGGCCACTTGCAGGCTTGAATGCGCGGTCGTGTGTCTCAGCAGTCATGAGTCATGACCGTCGATTCGATAGTGTGAGACTGCAACAGCACTGCAGCATGTCAAGCCTTAGGGTTGAGTTGAGGGCTTCGGACGACTTCGGGCTTTCAAGTTCAGGATCCAGGGTTTAGGCGGAGCACGTAGTAGCCCAAGTTTCCCAAAGCACGACCACAGTACACTTCACTGCAAAATAGCTAAACCTAATCATCCCAGAAACCCGATGCCCAACATCCACAGTATCTTATCATAACCGGCATAACCCCGGCAATTTCAAAGGCGCACGTGCTCCGCTCTACCTAGGCAAGCTTGGTAAGCTACCAATCGACTTCCGATTCTCGCCCCCCAGCCACTAACAGCAGTTACTCACCAAATATTAAATAGGGTCCAGGAGGTTCAGTTCAGGGCTTACGAGTACGGGCCACTTGAAGGCTTGAATGCACGGTCACGCATCTCAGCAAAACAGTTCCAGCATCGTTGTAGCCTGCACGTCGCGAAAACATGCACGGGCAACTGGCTCACAAGAGTGAGATAACAACAACACCATGGGCATCACAACAGATTTGCAGCAACTGCAATTCTCGAATATGCAGTCCTGCCTGCCTGTGCAACGTAAATTTACGCAGGTCGTCTTCAGGATCATTTCGCTCCTGCAGCATGTGCGAAGCAACACTTGCTCAGCAATCACTGGCGGACTCACGCCGACTCACACAACTTCCCCCTGCCTAGACTCTGGCCCAGAGTAAGCACATGCAAGCTAAGGGCAACTGCAAGAATCGCCTCCGGCTGTCCAACTTTTCTTGCCCAGCACCGCGCCGGCACCAGTCCAGAATCAAGGACTCAAGGAACACACGGTAGTCATGACCGTCGTGACATTGTTTCATGTTCTGTAGTAGTAGTGGGAGCCTGGGAGTCAGTGAGTGGGAGCCTTAGGGTTTCTGTAAGGTTTCGGGCGACTTCGGGCTCTCAAGTTGAGCAGCATTCAGGGTTTAGGCGGAGCATGTAGCCCAGGTTTCCGTAAGCACGACTGGTCTGACCACACTACACTTCACCGCAAGTGGCTAACCGCAAGCCGCAAGGCCGCAAACTAGTTAAACCTATAATCATCCCATGGAAACCCGATGCCCCACATCCACAGTACCTTACCACGACCAGAATGACCAGAACCCCGGAAATCTCAAAGGCACACGTGCTCCTCTCTACGCTAGGCAAGCTTACAAGCTTAGCACTGTTTCAAAAGCAGAATACCAAACGCCCAACCACTAGCAGCAGCCACTCACTAAATAGGGCCAAGAAGTTCAGGCTTTACGGGTAATTACGGGCCACTTGAAGATTTGAATGCACGGTCACGCATCACGCGTCTCAGCAGAACGGATCCAGCATGACAGCATGATCCAGCATCGTCGCAGCCTGCACATCGCGAAAACATGCGCGGCCAAATGTGGCGGATAAGAAAAACACAAACGGGCATCAATAGAATTGCAGCAACTGCATCGCTCGAATATGTAGTCCTGCCTGCCTGCACAACGTAAATGCACAGGTCGTCTTCAGGATCACTCCTCTGCTGGTCCTGCAGCAACACTTGCTCAGCACGCACTCACGGACGCACGCCGACTCACAAAACTGTTGCCCTTAATTAATCATCGCACCGCCGCAGCCTAAACTTTAGCCGGGGCCGAGACCCTCGCAAACTGAGGACACCGAGGACGTGAAGAAACTTGAATGACTGATAGCCCTTAGCCTTTGACACACGTTCCGTCCTTTGTCACACATTTCGGACAACGCTGATGAGGATGAGGCGGCTGCTGCTGAATTATTGAAGGCTTGGGCCAACCTGCCAGTCAGCGCCTCCTTCGGAATCCGGCCCCATTGGATCACCTCTTCCGTCGTCTTGCGTTTCTTCTTCGCAGGCTGCGGCTGGGCAATCGGCACTGTTGCATCGGGTGCTGGATTCGTGGTCGTTGGAACCGGTGGGGCTTCTTCTGTCATCATGGCAACCGGGGCGGCTGCAAGGGCTTCTGGACTCGTCGCTGGAACCGGTGGGGCTTCTTCTGTCATCATGGCAACCGGCGTGGCTGCAACCGATGCGGCTGCAAGGGCTTCTGGACTCGTCCTTGGAACCGGTAGGGCTTCTCAAACATGCAATACTTCTTAACCCCAAAGCCTAAAACCTAAACCCTAAAGGGGCCCTAACACTTTGCTACTCCCCAAAGTCTGCACCCGAAACCCAAAACCCAACAAAAACTTAAAACCTAAATCTTAAACCTCAAAGCCTCAAAGCCTAAATAAACCCTATGCCCATCATGGCAATCGGCGCTGTGACAGGGGCTTCTGGAGCCGTCCTCGTTGGAATCGGTGGGGCTTCTTCTGTCATCATGGCAACCGGGACCGGTGTGGCTGCAAGGGCTTCTGGAATCGTCCTTGGAACTTGGAACCGGCTTCTTAATAAACCCCAACACCTAAAACCTAAACCCTAAAACCTCAAAGCCCGAACTCCCGAACCCCAAAGTCAAAGTCCCAAAGCCTGCGCGCTACACTACACCCTACCCCCAAAACGGTCCTAAAGCCTAAACCTTAAGCCTTAAACCTCAAAGCTTAAACCCTATAGCCTATACCCATCATGGCAATCGGCGCTGTTGCAGTGGTTTCGGGAGTCGTCGTTGGAATCGGTGGGATTTCTTCTGCAATCGGTGCCGGTGCGGCTGCAAGGGCTTCGGCTTCTGGACTTGCGATTGGATTTGGTGGGGCAGGTTTAACAGGTTTTGCTGCATATCTTTTGACGACCACTCGCTCACTTGCAGGCTCCGAAGAAGGCACTTCCCCAACGCCCATTGCATCCTCATCCGTTTTGGCTTTCTCCGACGACAGGGCCAGCTCCGTCAGCTCCGTCTCCGTCAGCGGCTCCCCGTCCATTGGCTCCGTCGTCTCATTCAACTCTATGCCATGCAAACCCAAACTGAAATCATCCACATCCACTGCTGCAGCCTCACGGGCTTCTCCCGTCGACGGTGCCGACGGTGCGGGAACCTCCGGTGAGTAGTGAGTAGTAGGAGTAGTAGTAGTTGTAGTAGTAGTAGTAGTAGTGGTGGTGGTGGTGGTGGTGGTGGTAGTAGTAGCAGCAGCAGCAATAGTTAGTAGTAGTGGTGGTGGTAGTAGTAGCAGTAGCAGTAGCAGTAGCAGTACAGTAGCAGTAGCAGTAGCAGTAGCAGTAGCAGGAGCAGCAGCAGCAGCAGTAGCAGCAGCATCAGTATATCGCAGTCCCGATTCGCCTCCGGCTCCTTCTCATTGTCCCGACCTTCTTCTAGTTTCACCTCTTTCACTGCTGGCTCGGCGTCCTGCCGTTTTGTGTCCAAGAGATTCCGTCACACACCATGCATGCCGCCGCATGCCATGCGAGTTCGGTTTGTCAGCCGTCAGCTTGACAATTGACATGTGCTCTGTCCTTGAAGGTGTCGTCGTCGTATTCAGACTCTTCATCCGGGAACTTTTCGCGAACTGCCTGCAAGGCTCGTTTCAAGGCCTCGAAGCTCCTCTTGTCACACAGCTGTCCACTGACAACCTCAGCTGAACTTCGAATTTACACTCGCAACGCATTCAGCGCAGTGGCCGGACAAACGGCACAAACTTTGGCACAAATTCAAATACCGTCCAACACCACGCAAGCACGCAAGCACGTGACACGCTGAGCTGCAAGCCAGGCACGCGCATGAAAGTATGGCCGGGCGTCACCGCACTTTGACTTCTCAAGAAGATCGCCGCACTGCTGTGAACTTTGAAGACCGTAATCGCCCCAGGCGGCACATACAAGCAGTCTCCTGGCAACAAGGAGCCCCACATTGCAGGCTCCTCCTCCTGCTTTAATGCATCCTCCGTCTTTGCATACGCTATGATGGACGGCAGTTCAAAGGATGATTTCATGTTCATGTCGTTGGAGTTCCCGATAACGTAGTGCACCGTCCTTAGCACATGCAAGCTGCCTCACAACCGAAAACCGTAAAGCTGCAGCCGCAGACCTCGAGTCAAGCCGAGTCATGACTGTTGCATTGATGATGTGTGCGGTGTCATGAGTCGCCCTCGAATTCTGCGAATAACTCGGCCGCCGAGGTTCTGTCCGCTGCAAAGCAACAGCACCGTTGGCAAGCCGTACGGCTGGCAGCATTCCTCAACAAAAGTTACATCATGGATCGCAGACACAAGTAAAGGCGGCACAGTCAGCAAAGGCTGCAATGCAAAGGCTTCAAATTTACAATCGATCGATTGCCTAGCCATATATGACGTGGAAAACTTAGGCACAAATGCCGCGGCTGCACGGACATCACGGACACGTCCCAACAGATGATCCTCGTTAATCGTATCGCTTTTGGGTCGCTTTCCAAGCAACTTGGCAGAATCCGACATTCCACGGCCACGGGCACCCTACTCTTAACTACAATTACGGAAGTTTTGACGGATGCTCACCTGGCGGCCTTGTGGCCCTTGTGGCCGCAACGAAACTGTCATGAAATGATGTGTTTGATGAGTTTGATGTTGGTCGGGAAAAGCTCGACAACGCTTGGCAGCAGTGTGGCCGCAACGAAAGTGTCATGAAATAATGTTTGTGTTTATACCCAACCCGACCCAGTCCGACCGAGAGCCGCAGCAACCGAACAACCTAACCGAGCAAACCAACTTCCCTAGTTAAACTGGCCCGTCCGTCAGTCCGCCCGGCCTGGCCTGGCGGTAGCCGGCCTTGTAGCCCACGATGCGCAGGTTGTCCACTGCATTCGCGATCGGAACGTCGGGCGAATCCGCGGCCTCGAGGAGCTCTTCCTTAAAGTCTCTGCGGCTGCGAGTCGCACTTCTAGGGATCATCTGGCCGAGCTTGTCCAACAGGCCCGTTGACAGCTTCGCTTTCGGGAACACACTGAAGAGCGTCCCTTCCTTCCGGGTGGCGAAGCTGGCTTGGAAAGTCGCCAAGCACTCCTTCACGGTCGTCAAATCCAAGTCCGACTCAAAATAACTGAGTGCCCCATTCTCGCGGCCTGCTGCACTGCCTTCCCATGTCCGCAGAATATGCGGTGTCATGACAAAGTCCCTCGGTTGCGCAGGGCTTGGAGTTTGGAGTTGGAGTCATAGTTTCATAGTTTGGTAATTTGGATATGTATGACTGCATCACCCGGTCTCTTTCACAAGTTAACACGTAAGCCCAGACACCCATCACGCATCCAGTCGCCATCGCTGGCCATCAGCACCCGGATCACATTGCGCTCTCCCTTGTAGCGGACGCACCGCTGCAGCACTTCGGCATCGTTTTTCGACACGCCGGGCAGCGGCGGTGTCTCTGCGTCCTCTCCACCCCGGCCGCCCTGGCATCAGCGGGCCGTGGTGTTGTATGAAATATTCAACTAACCATCAACCATTTGACAAGAACTAGGAGACACTGTCAGTGTCACAGTGTCACACGACAATCAGACAAATCACTTCACCAACTCTGACTCTAACAACTAACAACGAAACTGATCACGACAGCCGACCGCGGTTCGGCCTTGCTCGCCAACTTTTTGGCCCTCTTCTTGGCCTCTTTCTCCTGTTCAAATGAGTCTCATGGCATGTCCAGGCGGAGTCCAGCACCATGAGAGGCTAACGAACGCACAAAACTCTGCGGGCAGCGAACCTTTACAACTGCAGCCTCGTGCGAACCTTTACAACTGCAGCCTCGTCCCCCGCCCCTCCCGTTTCTGGGGACACATGGTGGTTCCCCCTCTGTTGCCCGTGGAGGTGTGGGCATGTCGACTTTCTTGCGCGTTCCTGCGCACGTGTCTGCGTGCAACTGAGTTTCTGCACCTGTATAATTATAAGCCTTTGACCGCTTGTTCCAGGCCCAAGCTTGCGTGGCGGACTGACGCCTGTGTAGAACGGAAACCGCAGTTCACGCATATGGACTCGGAGGCACTTGTGCGAGAATTGCGCCGGTGCCAAAAAAAACTGCAGCGACAACGAGCCGACACGAAATGGTGCCCCCCCCCGTCGCTGCCCTCGCTCCTTCTTCTTCTCTGCATTCATCTGAACTTTCTTTGCCGCGCTCCTGTACTGCACAAAGTGCTTCAGGCTCTCTTTCAGCGCCGCCAACATGATCTTCACGTTGTCAATGTCACCTCGGCATATAAGGAGACGACACAAGCCTAGACATTAAGTGAGCCGTGAGTGCAGAGTGCAGACGCCCACGACTTTGGGACAAGCAGCGCTCGATGGTCTGGACTAGCATCCCCACCTCCACATCACCTGGGCTGTAGCTGTGATTTGCAGTTGTTGGAGTCGGAGTTGGAGACACAAGTAAGGTAAGCAATGGTAAGCGGTAAGCATTACAAGCATGTCCAGCTGTCCAGCACCGGCCAAGTAACTTCTTGCGGCGTCCAGCTTACTCAGCGCCTGCTTCATGTCTTCGTACGTGGAAATCTGTCTCATACTCTCCAAAGATTTCAAGTAGCCTGACAAGGGCACTACAGAAACGTGCCCGTGCCAGTGCCAGTGCCAATGACTTGCCAATGTGCCAATGTCGCTCAAACGCTCAACCGACCTTCTTCTTGCGCCAGCCGTCTGAGGTTGGTGGAACCCGCGACATCGAGCCAGGCTTCGATGCAGAGGCGTCGCTGCAAGGCCGGAGCCTTAGCGACTCCAAGAGTTTGCAACACGCGGCACGCAGCAGCAACCAGCCGAGTGTTCGTACATGTTGCGGGGGGCTTGCCATGAACCAGATGCTGAACAGGGCTCTCGATATGGCGATGCCGGAGCCCTGGGATCACTCTCCTGCACCATTCATCAGCCAATCAGCCGCTACCATTACTATCATTGCTATCACGTCGGTCGTTAACCGGCGACTCCGGGGACCGTGACGTGGTCGGGGCATCTGGTTTCTGGGATTGTGACTCTGTGACGATGGGCTGTCGCCTTTCGGCAATTCAACGCAACCAATCAAAGCGCAAACTCGACACAGCATGCCTACTACAGGATCGCTGTCCTCTGCCTTTACTTCTTCAAGCTGTGGCTCCATCTCCAACAGCTTGCCCTGAACTGTGTTGCGAAGGGGCTCGAGGGCGGTGCGGTCCTGACAATTGGCAAGGATGATGTGAAGATCGTTTGCCGTGACAGGTTTCAACACTGTGTCGCAGTCTCACCTTTATGGGCCAGTCAGGCCGAAAGGCCGAAAACTTCGGAAACTAAAACTAACATTCAAGGAATGGTGTAAACAGATCACGGAATCACGGACCCAGTGACGCATGCCACTGCGCTTGACGAACAGAACTGAACTCACCATAACTCACCGCGACGAAACAGACGAAACACTCCGTTGAAAGTCTATCCACCAATCAGCAATCCTGTCCTTGCTTGGAGCTTCAGGATTTCCATCGGAACAGCTTTCTTTTGCTTTCCCTTGGCTTTGGCCTTGCTGTTGGCCTTGGCAGAAGCCTGTCCCGGGCCTCCTGATCCGGAAGCAGCTCCTGATGCTGCTGATTCTGCTGATTCCAGTTCCAAAAGATCCGCCGGGCCTCTTTTCAACCCTTGGATTGACGTTCTGATCTGATCCTGCTCCGGGTGCTTCACTTGGTTGACCACCGAAACCGCTCTGGAGCGGTCCACGTAACTGTCATGAAAGACCTGCCGTGGCGCAGGCACGCCAACCAGTTCCACGTTCTGCCACTTGCCACTCGGAGACCGGACCTGTGCAAACTAATCAATGAATCATCTCTGTCGGCAAACTGCAGCAGCAGCACGAGCTGCTGTTGCTGTTGAACTGCTGAACACATCTGGACTGCGACTGCAGCTGTGGACAGTCGTCTCAGTCAGGAGTTGGGTTGGGACCTTCTCGACGTCCTTCGGGATCTTGGGATCCTCGCGGTCGATTTGCCACTTCTTGCCTCAGTCACCATGCAGTCATGCAGGCCAACTGCCAACTGAGTAGAAAATTTGCACAGACAAGGAATCATTCAGTCCAGAAGCTCGCTTCCAAGGACGTGAGCCTCCTCGGAGGATTGAGCCCTTCGTAGTGCTTAACGTAGTCAGTGAAGTCAAGCAGAATAAAGCCTCGGCGATCCGTTTCGCGAGTCCCCTCCTTCAAGTTCCTTAGCTGGCACTAGCGCGCATCGAGAAGAAAGCCAGCAGCGCACTGCCATACTACCCCACACTCGACATCCAACCGGGCCGGGCAGCCGGATCTCCATCTGGACATCGAATTTGGCCGTGTGTTTTTTGCCACGACCTTGGCCAGATTTCGTTACCTCGTGGTGCCTCAGGGTCAGCCTTCCGTATGTAACCTCAGCTGCGCTGCAGTGATAATGACGGACCTTCACAAAATCATTCCAAGAATGGACACCCTCAAAGAGACGAGGGTCGGGGTCTTCACCTTTCAGCTGCTTCAGCTGTTGTTTTTCCTCCGGTGTCGAGTTTGTGATCATCACCCGCTCGGCGTTCCGACAGGCGTCGTGGGTCATGGCGAACTTGTTGCGAACACATTTCTCTATATCCTCTGGGCTCAGAGCTGTCCTGCTGTACAGTGGTACGGCAGGCGTGATGTTCTCTCTTGTTCTCGCCCTCCTCTCAGCTTCTATCTCTCTCACTCACTCACTCACTCACTCACTCTCTCTCTCTCTCTGTCTGTGCGCCGCTGCCGCTGCATTCTGACTCCTGTTGGATACACTTAGCCTAGCGTGACTTGGGCTCGAATGTCTGATCATGTGTGCACTGATGCGGTCCTGCAAAGGCTGCAGGGCGTGGTGGGCTGCGCGGGCTCTAGCGCAGATGCATCATCTTCGGTGAGGGTGGGCTCGCCCGAGGCGGCAGGCTCGGGCTTAGCCTGCGTTTCCGTCGTTTCCGTCGCCTCCGGGCCACCGAGGAGCTCCATCCCGGCAGTCAAACTTGCTGAGCCATTGAATTGAGGAATCCGATCTCAACAAAGCCATCCAGGCGGCACATGAGTCACATGACCGACACGACATGACTTGCAAAGTTCTAGACAACCCTTTTAGACCCTCCATCAGCCTGGCCCTTGGCCTGGCAACCTGGCAATCGGTGTCCACACAGCCACACAGTCGACGCGTGTGACAAAACCGAAACATCTGATCATCTCGGCAGCTTAGCATTCAGATTATTCAGATTCAGCACAACTTGTAAAACCATGTCAGCTTTGAAGCCAAGCTCCCGAAAATGCAAAAAAATCCGATCTGACTCTGACTCTGACCATCTGATCAGGAGACTGTCTGTCTGTCCGACTAGCGCAACGCTGTCCGGCCATGACGTCGATCACGAGCACAACACCGTGGCATCACGGGCCACGGGCCACCACCCGCCCGCAGCCCTGGGAACGGAAGGCTGCCTGCAGTCTTGCGTGACCAATGAACATAAATGCCGACCGACAGCGGACAGCGGACCAATGTCGACCAAACCCACATGATTTCAGCGGTGGCAGGCTAGGAATGCTGACATGATGCATGTCGCTGAAGTAACGTCCTATTTTTGCAGCCAACACAGGACCCTATGCAAACTTCAGCGTCCCGAAAGACCGAAAAGTGGCGAACCCTGTTGACTTGCGCTTGCAGCCGGTTCTTCGGCCTTATTGGACTCATCATCATCATCGCCGCCTTGCTCAATGTACACGAGAGTCCATAAGAGGACAGCGGCCACCTGGGAGTCTGGGAGGGAGGCACTGGGAGCTAAGACATCACCGGCAAGGATCGGCATTGAAGGCCAAAGGCAGGCCCTAAAGCCTAAAGGCAAGTACCTTTAAGTTCTAAGACATTCTAAGACTCCGCCGCAACACAGCCTTGCCCAACCGACGATCGACACATCCGGAGTCCAGAATGACACAATCACGACTCGCGACTGCAAGAACATGAGCGACAAAAACGGAACCTGATGCTACTGCGAGGCGTCGTGTGAAGGCAGCATCCGGAATGCCCGGCTTCTACAGCCCTACAGCTCCAAGTCCCGAAAACCCTGAACCCAAAACCCGAACCCAAAACCTTAAAACCCAAAACTCTGAAACCCAAAACCATAACACCCCAAACCCCGAAACCCTAGACCCTTCGGGGCTCAGCTCCAAGTTGTGAGGTGAGTTGAGGTCCGGACGACGGATGTGACCATGCCGTTGCCGGCCATCTCATCCAACTTAGCATCCACAGGCAGTTCCTGTTCGAGCCGTTCGAGCGGAGGGTAAAGGTCCTGAGGCTTTACAACGCTAAATGGAAGCTGGAGGTTTGAGTTCGAGTGGGTAATTCGGTTCAAAGTAGTTCAGCTTGTGTTGTGGGTGTGGGAGGCAGCGGGAGGGGTCGAGGTCGCGCATGTTCCAGCTCTAAGTCTAAGCTCATCATGGATGAACGATTTCCCGGGACTGCCGACTGCCGCCGGTACTTATTGAATTTGTTGCAGTAACACTTTGCAATATGAACATCAACCGGCCCCTTACCACGTCTTGGCAACAATCGGACGTACAGTTCTTTATCGGATCCTTAAAGGAGGGTGGCTCAAGGCTCAAGGGGGCGGGTTTTAGGGATCCTTACTTAGTCTTAGGGATTAGGGAGCTTTAGGAACCTAAAAAAGCCCTAGAGAGAATAGGGGATTATTGGGTTATATACCCCTCTCAGAACTTAGAACCCCCCTCCCTTAAGGATCTCATAAGTCGTACTCGGCTGTACATGTAATATGACTATGACAGGACTCCCTTGAACCGGTAACCAAGTTAAGTAAGCAGGATGCCAACTGGCGGAAGGTCCAAGGACACCGGCCCCGGTCCGGCCTTGTAAAACGGATACGGCAGACCCATGGCCCTCGCGTACTGAAGACGTGTCGGCAGGAGGTGGCATCCCATCTTCTCGAGGGGCAACAACCATCGTTTCATCGTGTGTGAATAGTAGCTGGTGAGGCACGGAAGCTTGTTGCCACAAACGGTGTCCATTATATGGGGTTGCTGACACAAATTCATAAACAAGTGCACGTCTTCGCCACATCTCTGTCGAATCTGCTCCACCTGCATGGAGAATCAAGTGAATTCATGTTGTTGGCTCACGACAGTCTCGGGTCTGGAGGCTAGAGCTAGATGAAGCTCTTGGCCCTTGGCAAACACCGGCCTTGTCGAGTTCAAGATAGTGGCCTTCCGGATTCCGTAGGCAGGGAGGCTGCTTTACTATGCTTCATCACCATCACCCATAGAAAGCAATCGTTAAGCAGAGATTTCCAGGCGAAAGTATTGTTACCAACATCAACCAGATCAGCGGCAAATCTAGGCTTCTCAATTTCTCAAATCCCTGATTCTCTACTCTACTACGGCCCGACCCAAAAACTGTATACTGCACACCGTGTACGGTTGCGTTTGTTGCAAACTGTCGGCGTCTATCAGTCTATCGGCTGAAGGAAGCCAGATTCTGTCATGATCATGATGTCATGATGCGCAGACTGACTGACCGGCTGGCCTCAACCTGACCCGATGGCTCGGCGCCAGCAGCTCTTCGAAAGAGCTCGTGGGTGGCATCCTTCGAGCCGATGCAGCTGCCTTCCGGGCTCCTTCCACCTGCTCACATGGTCCACCGGTCCACCAAAGCAAGTCTCAAGAAGTGTGTTGCTCTTGGCTCTTGACGTGCGTTGTTGCTTGCTGCACTTCACACGCAAGCACTCACTGCGGCAACAACGGTAGAACAATTGGCACAAGGCACAAGTGCACAACTATGCTGGGTGGCTGAGCGGCTGGGCCAACCGTGAACTCAAACGTGAACCACTGCGAACTTTGCACTGCTTGCCCAACCTCTGCTGGGGGTGCATCATAGAACGCGGTCGCGTCCATTGCCGGCACACTGAACAGTGTCTCAATCCTCGGCAAGCCACTGCCACTAAAGCAAAACTGGCACCACCTGTACAGCTCAGCAAACGACTCACCTGCAGAGACTGCAGCGCCACTGCTACAACCAGTCACTAATACAACCACCTCACTGCACCTCACCGACCACTGACCACCCTTCAGATGATTCGCAATGATTGGCTCGAGCGCAACTGAAACTCGGGGCCCGACTCACTGAAGTCTCTTGTCAGCCGAAGGCCCGACCGCATCAACACGGAGTATTTTCTCGGCCGGCTGTAAGGCAAACCAAACTTGCTCGGACACAGGACTTGTGTCTGTACTGTCCAGTTCTTCAGCAGTTCCCCAAAAACCTCCGGCTCAAACAAAGGCGTTATCTCTTGAATGGCCACGTCAAAGAACCACTTCATCTCCACAACCCACACTGCAAACGACAAGGCTGTGGCACCCTGAAACTTCGCTCGTGTGCCCATGGACGAGACATCCGTGCAGCTTGTGCCTGCCACGGACAGTCTGATCCGTCGGACGCCGACGCCTGAGGGGGCACATCAGCCCGTCGTGCCGATAGCAATGTGCGCTCGACCTCATGATGTCCTTGGCTTGGTGCACGTTTGATCTACACTAATCTAAATCTACACTGTTTCCGTTTCCGCTCGAGAAGCCAGACGGACCAACGAATCGAGTGTCCACAGCCGATCAGCCCTCAACCAGCCAACTCTCAGCCAACCTCAACCTCACCTTAACCTCAAATCTCAAACCCCTCTGACCCCTCTAGCCTCTAGCATCGAATTATCAAATTGCCGAATCTAACTGGCCGGTTCTTGACTGCTCTAGACTCTTGACTAACAATTCTCCTGGTCTCCAGACTCTCGACTCCTAACTTGCCTAATTTTGCTCACGTCCGGAGTCCGAATCTTCTGAACGTCGTGAATCCACTAGCAATGTGTGCACCGCCGGCTTGCAACCTCAATCGATCCTAGTCACTTTCAGTCGCCTGCTACCGCAACCGTTGAAAGGCAACTTTATTAACGACTTTCATGCAAATAGTCCAAGATCGTCTCATCGCCTCGGGGCTCCAAGGCATCCACAAGGCGCTTGATGTAAAGCAGATCATCATCTTCCTCCTGCTACAACAGTACTAACTGTCGAGAGCACCTCGCCATCCACGCGCAGCAAAACCCCGGAACCCCGAAACCCTTGACTCCTCAACCAGGATACTAATTACCTGCATTGGGTTTAAGGCATTTGCATGGTATTATGGTATTCAAGAATTGCGGCTTGTACTTGTACGACAGTCTGACATGACAGTCCTCCTTGAAGCCTTGACCCAGTAACTACTAACTAACCCAAAACCCTAAATGCGTTGGCCCTGGCCTCACCCTGGTCTGGCGACCCGCCGCGGCCGCGGCGTGACTGCTTCTTCTTCTTCTTCGACTTCGACCTGCAACTGAGTTCTGCGTTCAGCAGAAGGTAAGACACGCGGAACACAAATCTAGCGATCCTAGCCAGTGGCTAGTGCCACCAGATCAACCAGATACATGCAGATTACGACAAACTTCACATTTTCAACTTTTCAACTTGAGTCTGTCACATGTAGACTCGCCATTTATGGTCAGCAGGAATTACAGCCTTGGAATGAGAATGACACACACACACAATGACAAAGCAAGATCCGGGGAGCCGCTGTCTGAATCTATCCTGTCCGTGGAGTCTGTCCGGGTCTGTCCTATGGAATCCGAATCCTATCCGTCCATCTTGATTCATCTAGGCCTTGCGGTGGGGCTCGGGTGACCCTCCATCGGCAACATCTCCTCTTCAGACATGGCAACACCTCGGACCAGGCTTCTACTTCTACGTTGATGCAAGCAGGCGGCATGAATCTGTACTCGACTGACTCACTCGGCTCACTCGACTCGACTCAAATCAAGCTCCACTTCAGGCGCTCACGTGAAGCCGCTATCTCGGAGTTGAACTTGTTCTGGGCGAAGGCTGCCATGAGGCGTGTTCTTCCAAGATCCCTCAGCTGCATGTTGCAATCAAACAATAACTGCTGTGCAACTTGCTTGATGTGATGTGATACGATAGTCCGACCCTTTCTGGCGTCACTGCACTGGTCAGACTAGTCGCACAGTCACAGCCACATCCAGTCATAGTTAATAGTCACAGCCCATTTCTCTCCATGGTTCATTTAGGGTTTCAAGATGGATGACGCGTAATTATGGATCTGATCTGGAGTCTGGAGTCTAGACTCTAGACAGTCGAGAGATCAGGGCCGAATCACGGCAGGGTTTCTGGTTGCCAACACAAGACCGCACCTGGCACTGGCACTAGGCAGTAGGCAGCTTGGGCACGTAAGGCGGTCCAAATGATCGCCGAACACGTGATCTGTCTGCTTTGGCCACCCGATGTCGCCTTCAGCATCGTCGCCATTCGCCATGTTCAACAGCATCAGCCGACAGTGCGGCTCTTTGTCTGCACAGCTGTGGCAAACCGGTAGTCGATCGTCTGGCAAGCGTCCTTGTTGCCGGAGGGCGGCTTCGATGCATTTCAAGGCAATCTCTGCGCCTCCCGACATTGAAAGAAAGCACTGTCGTCTCACACTGTCGTCGGTCAGTACTCTCCTTCACACTCACACAGATACAGCCTCCTTCGTCTCTTTCTCTCTCTCTCTCTCTGTCTCTCTCTCTCTCTCTCTGTCTGTCTGTCTGTCTGTCTGTCTCTCTCTCTCTCGCTCGCTCTCTGCGCTGTCTGCGCTCGACACACTTTGCTCTGTACAACTAGAAGTGACAGCAGCCAGCCGCTGTGGCCGCTATAGTGGCTGTGGAACTCCAAACTTTCCAGGTTTCGGCAAAGGGCTTTCAGCATGCGTCCCTTGCCGTCGACGCGGCCGCTGTCCCGGCCCAACTGCTCCAAGAAATCCTCGGACGATGCTGATGCTGACCACGACATGACAAGAGTCAGGGGACCCCGTCAGGGGAGCAACGGTATTCAGAATTGACATAGTGATTACTATTATACAGAGCGGCAGCACCCGGCACCCGGGCCCTCGGGTGGACACTGCGACATGCGAAACGTGGCGAACACCTCTGAATCTTATAATAGTAATCTGAATCTGAACGGCAGGGGCAGGGGCGGCAGGAACGGCACGTCAATTTTGGCACACGTGCGCCATGACGTAATGACGTCTGAGGCTTTGCTCGCTCAGGATTGGAAGCGTTTCAATTCTGCAGCGCACGCTCTATGACTTGTGTCATGGCTCTGTAGCATCCACGACACATGTAAGCATGTGCTCTCCAGTTGAGCTCCGCGACAACATTCCTGTGAAGCTCTGTTTCGGTCTCTGCTGCGTTACAATCGCGAGCGGTCTCCTTCAGAAGGATGTACATCCAAAGAGCTTTGATTTGACCATTCTTGAAGCGCCGCTTGTACGGCAAGCGCGAAGGCCGCACCATTGCATGGATTATTGGTCTATGCTATGTTGGCGGAAACTGCCAACGTTTCAAAGCTTGAAACAAGTTCGGGATCCCGGGATTGCAGCTTAAGTGTGAGTCCATACGAGAAAGCCTAATTCAATGACCAATGCCTGCAGTCTGCAAGTCTGCATGTGGCACCTGCGGCCGACGGGCCCGCGACCCATGACCGTGCCATGACCATCGAGCCAACTTGACTGCGGTGCAATTGTACTCGGGGCTCGCGGCACCAGCTAGCAACTGGCAACAAGCTTCATTTGCGAGATGCATCTACTAGGCATCTACAATCAATGAACGTCACACAGTCACACAGCCGGACTGGGCTGCCTGTTCTTGCCCGAAACTGAAACTAGCCAAGATTCAAAAGCAAATCGCCTGGCTTCTTGCATGTTGCTCGGTCCAAACTTGATTTCCGCCTCATTATCATCCACATCGGTCGGAGTCCGATGTTCAGACACCTGGTTGTGAGAGTGGCTGGCTGGCTGGCCGTTGGATCAGATCTTCTGCCAGTTGCCACAAATTGCCACTTTATTCTATCTAGCCTAGAATCTAGCTGGCCCAAATATGCAAACCGGAAGCGGAAGCATTCGGGAACTAAACCGAAGCAAACCATTGCTGGCCTGGTCATGATCCTGATCAACCTCACGATCAGCCTCATCCGGCTTGTCCTCATTGTCCTCATCACCGGACATCGGCGAGGTGTGCTCGTTGTCGCTGGCCTCGGCCTCGGTCGTACATCATCAGCCATCGCCGGCACTGCCGGCACCATGCCAGCAATCACGTTGTCATGTTGGTGCAGCGCATGTGCTTGCGGGACTTGCGAGGCTACGCACTGACATTGACGCGACATGGAGCAAACAACTGAGACAACTGAGACAAATCACAGCTTGAATTGAATCATATCAATAATCAATAACACATCAAACAAGAGAGATCCATGACCCTCAAGGATAGTCATGAGTTTCAGGCTGCTTCCTTCAAGTATTTAGCTTATAGGCATCGAACTGAAGCAACGATCCTTCTGTGAAGCGTGGTTGTTGATAACGTCAGGAAAAAGCACAACAATGCGATAAATCTGATACTGAGACTGATACCGATACCCGTTGGCCGTTGGCCCGCTCATATTGGTAAATATGGCTGTGGAGTCTGCGCGAACTCCTGCCTTGTCTGCTGTCTTCGACTTCTCGGTCTCCTCGTTCTCCTCAGACTCCTCAGCGACCGTGACTTTCACGGCCCTCGCGCGGCTGCTGGCCTGCATGCCGGCATACTATACTGAGGGTTTAGGTTGGAGAGTAGTCTGGGATTTAGGGTTTAGGGTAAAGTCCGGGATCTACGGTTTAGGGTTTGATCGTCCGGGTTGGGCGAAGTCGGTCCGGGATATAGGCCTTCGCATGACTCCGCCTCAAACCCCCAAAGGCTTTAAGCCCGTAAACTCTGCAAAACCAAACCTTTTCGAATTGAAAACCCCACACGGGCAACCAGGTTTCGGGGGCAGCATGGCTTTAAAGACAAACGTCCTGTCAGTTGGCAACAGCTCACAAGCTAGTTGCCTCTCAACAAATTCTGCTATGGATGACTCCATCGGAGACTCCTAAGGCGTTACAGGCCTCAGAGTGCAGTGAACTGCTCGACCCTATNTCACAAGCTAGTTGCCTCTCAACAAATTCTGCTATGGATGACTCCATCGGAGACTCCTAAGGCGTTACAGGCCTCAGAGTGCAGTGAACTGCTCGACCCTATGAGAGCGAGCTGCTGGACCCCTAGACTTGGACCACCACTTGGACCGTGGACCCGGCCTGGGCCGGTACTGCGGAAGCGCCACTGTTTGAAGACGACGATGAACTGCCGGCATCGGAGTCAGCAGCAGCAGGAGCATCATCATCAAGCCGCCTCCGCTTTCCTTGGCTACCGCCACCGCGGCGCTTGTCCCGCCCCCGCCCCCGTCCGCCGCGGCTGCGGCCTCGCTCCACTCGCTCGCGCCGCCCCCGGCCGCCCCGATCGCTCCGGCCCATGGGCGGTTGAGGTAAATCTCTTCAGCTCTCGGCCTAAGATAGACACACAAACACCAAATTCATGGTGCTAAGGCTAAATCAGTGAACCGGCCAGCGGCTAGCGGCATTGCGATTGCGGCATGACGGCGGCATGGACAGTATATTGGTATGGTGCGTTCATCAGTTCATGTCATACCGTTCAACAGTTCAACGCTCGTAAGTAAGCCAAACGCATGAGTCGCTAAGCTGTGTTGCACCGACTGCATCATGGCCCTCGTGACTCCGTGACTCGTGATGTCTCCCTTTTCGCTCCATTCGAATCCATTGCCCCCTTGAACTGAAGCACACAACCACACAGCGGCAAGAAGCGGCAAGTCCTCGGTCCTCGCCGAAACTTGGGCCGACCGGGCCCGGGCCGGACCAGATGGGTTTGAACTTTGAACGGCACCTTAGACCAACAGATCAAGATCAACCACTCAGTGCAACTGAGGACAGGCCGCAACAAAGCAAGATCCGAGCTTCCTGTTCAAGCAACAAGCACCAGAAGGAAAGTCTTTTGCAACTTCAATTTGATTTGAGGTTTAGGGTTTAGTTTAGGGTTAGGGTTTATGTTGAAACTAAAGGCTTCTAAAGCCTTCTTCCCACTACTCTCACAAAAGGACTTTTTCCTTCTCTGCGGTCTGTCTGCTTAAGCCTTCGTTCGCGGAACGGTCACGTGTTTTCACGT
>BGNK01000470.1:219152-232951 GCA_003297005.1 Symbiodinium sp. clade A Y106 | reverse complement strand
CAGTAACCAGTGACTTCGAACGAGAATTCTCGAGCCTCCATGGGCCTGCCGGGATTCTTCTTTTCCTCTGGTCGTGGCCTCGGCAATGCAATGGTCTGGGATCTCGGGGTCTGATGTTTAGTGCCGCAGTGCCACAGTTGCAAGGATCGGAACCATGTCTGCACTAAGTTTAAGAGAACACTAACTAACTAGTCACTCGTTACAGCCCAGAGAAGGGTGCACAGGGTTCCGCCGCCGGAGAGTGGCAGCAGAGCGAGGAATTTGAGAAGAAGGCTCCGCCGGCAGCAGCAGAGCGCAAAAAGGGCTCCGCCGCCACCGCTGGTAGCAGCAGAGCGCAGGAAGCCTCCGCCACAGGGTGCCAGCAGAGCGCAAAGAAGACTCCGCCAGCAGCAGCAGAGCGCAGAAGGCTCCGCCGACAGAGGGTGCGGCAGAGCGTAAGGAAGGCTCNCGAGCCCTACCTAAAATCCCGAAGCTCTGCTGCACTCTCAGGCTGCGGCTCGACCGTCGAAAGCGACCGCGAATCGTCCTGTGGGAAGCGAGGGCTTCGAAGGGAAGGGGCGGCATCCCGGAGCCCTCCATCAAGCCCAACCCCACAGACCGCGGAACACTCAAGAACCACCCCCCAACCTCCCAAGACTAAGACTGTCTGTCCTGAATCGTCGCCACGTCGAAGGCCAGGAGGACGAATATATATATATATATACATATATACATATAGAACTATAGATATAGATATAGATATAGATATAGATATAGATATAGATATAGATATAGATATATAGAGAGAGAATCACACACACGCACACAGGAAATTGAAAATTGCACGAATTGTGGATCAAGTTATTTGCGGCGCCACAAGAACAAGCAGTCCACGTTCGGGAGCCTTTATGTAGCGAACCCCTTATAGACGCCAGTCGCACTGACTTTCGCAAAAATTAATCCCCATGTAGACGCTTGATTTTTATGGAATGCATCGACTTTCCTTGGCAATACTATGGAGGGGCCGGGTGATACATTGGACGATGCTAGAACGGCACCCGTCTCGCGGCCTGAAACCAAGAATCCAACTAACCCTCCCAGCCGGCTTACGCAGCGGGCGCCAGAGTTAGATTCCAAGGCCCCACTCATTCGACCAGTTCTTGTGCTAGTAGGGCCAATGCATGCCAATGCCAGCACTAACGCTCCGCATCGCTCCGGTACTGCTTCTGTGATCACTGCTCTACTCCTGCGGCCTCTGCTAGTACTGTTTGTTACTATTGCTGCACCCCTGCTCTTGCATGGACCGCAATTTGAAGAACGACCCGCAAACGGATCAACGGTGGTGTTGCACGGGACGCTCCAGGATTCCAGTGCCGCACACACACGGAGGTTTTGGGATGCCCGACATTACCTTGTGGAGCATCTGTTTCCGCGGCCCGTAGAGTGCAGAATGCAAGCGACAAGCTGTCGAGGCAGTGCTCAGCAAGCACGTCGCTGAGATCGGGGAGGTGGTCATGGACGTTGGCGATGCCGTGGAGATGCAGCGGGGCTGCAAAACATCTGGCGGCTGCAAAATCTAGATGTCCGGAGCATCGCTGCACCAAGGCTGTGGGGCTGCTCGCGCGCAGGCAGGGAGGTGCGGACTGTGCTGGGCGACGAGTGAGGGGTTCGGATGAACTAGATGGCTTCTGCGTTCCGACGTCCTGCAAAACCTCGATGGCGAGCACGACGTAGGCACCGCGGGGCGTGCAATCGGGCGATGCTGTTCCAGTTACTGTATCGGAATCGTTGCCAACACCCGTCCGCTTTGGCGCGGCTACCAGCTCGCTTTGGACACTACTTTTGCATCCCCGCTTACACGATCAGCCAGGGTGGGCAGAACAGACTGGCGACTGCAGGCCAGTTTGCGGACGCAGCAGCCGGAGAACACGAAAAACAATGAATCGAGGCACGGCGCATGCCCACGTGCTTCTTGACTGATTCGTTTCGCACCATCAATTGCGAAAGCGCCTCTTGGCCCCTCGGCTCGGAGATATATAGGATTATATAGGACGGTCCATAGGACGCCGGAGGAACGCGGGGTCGCAGCGCTTCGTGCGCGGACTTCGGCCCTCCGCGCGCCCCTGTGACGAGGAACGCGGCGGCCATGGCTGGGCGAGGCGCTGGCGGGGAGAGCTCTACAAGTGACTGCGTGCCGGCTGTACATCCACATCAGAACTTCTTTCGAAAGGCATTGATGCGCTCCCTTCACGCACAAAGCCACACAGCGAGCGTGTCACCTGTCTATGCAGACAACGTTCCTTCACTGATGTGTTCGCTCTCAGGAGTCGTCTGGCCGCCGCGGTTTTCATTCCGAAATCGTGTTCCCCCACATTGGTGGTTTTGGTGACCGTGAACGCTAGCGCGAGTCCGGCACGAAAACGCCCTCGCAGAGCGGCGAGCCCCTGCCGCCAGCATTGGCGGGTGCGTAAGCGAGGGGCGGGGCTGCATCGGGGGGGGGGGGGCATATGGGGGGGGAATAACGCAAGAAAACAAACACCAAAAAAATAACGTTCTGCAATGAAGGTCCTTAAAGCAATTCCTTTTCAAATGCTTGTTCCCTTTGTGTCAGGCTCCCTCTCGATGAAAGGCAAGCTAGCTTCAGGTGGGGTGCCGAGCAGCACATGTAAAGCCTTGTGGCAAAAAAAATAATGTGCTGCACCGCTATACGTCTCTGCAATCGCGTGACGTTATTCGGTTCTCGTCACTGCGCATGGGAAGCTGGGTGTAGTGTGCAGTCGAGAATCTTGGACACTGAGATGTTGCACCGTCTTGTGACGAGCATGCTAGCCCACGCCACCGCCTTTGGCCTGCTGCACAATTGGGGTGTGATGCTGTCACGGGTGCACGACGCATCCCAAATAGCTTTCGCAGCTGAGAGCTTCGATTCCACATATGCCGTTGCAGGCTGCATCCTAATCGCTTTCCAGTTGAAGGCCATGCATGGGCCGAGGCTTCAGCCCCTTCGCTCAAAGACAAGGCGCTTGTGGTGAAGCAGGGTGCGGGCGACCAAGCGGCCAAGGAAGTCCCCAACAAGTCCATGCAAATCCAAAGATACGGTCCATGAAATGACTGCGACGTGGAACGAGCCAACTAAAAGGCTGAAGGCGGTTGCGATTCTGGTCGCTCGCAAGCAGCCATGCCGTTGGCTGTAGCCGGCAGTGCGGCGAAGTGCGACGGGCGGATCAGGCAGCCAACACAAACCGAAGGGGGTCGCAAGGAGGCACACGGCTCACAGGTTCGTTCTTGTGTGGTCGATTGGGCAAGCGGCTCACCGACGACGGAATTACGACAGACTAGCTCACTCCTCAAGCTGGACAGCGCGATGATCAGCATCAAACAAAATTTTCGATGTCGACCGTGGCATATCATGGTACCATTGTATAGCTGTAGGTGTGCAAAAGGCTGATACCCATCCAAGCCTCGTCATGATGACAAAATGAAAACGGGGGCAACTTCGTCACCTCGTCAGCTTCACCACCCATAGGCTCCATAGTAGCTCCTTTTGGGGATTACCTTGTAGGATCCTAAATATAAACCACAAACAGGAGCTACAATGGAGCCTGTGGGTAATGCTCCAGGAAGGATCAACACGTGATTCGAGATCGTAGAACCGCTCAGAAAATCTCCACTTTTTGCCCGGCAAGTACATATGCCAGACACCGCACCTCCTGCGTATATAGATAAACAAAAAACAAACAAATATCTACATATGTAGGTACATACATATGTAGGTACATACGTATATATATATATATTATACATATAGACACACATATGCGCATGCACACACATGTATTGTATATGACATGATATGACATGTCTATGTCTGTATGTATGTGTGCACGTATGTATGTATGTATGTATGTATGTATGTATGTATGTACGTATCTGCATGTACGTATGTATGTATGTCTACGCTGACGTATATGCATATGTCTGTGTTTGCGTGACAGTGTAACAGTGTATGTATAGATGTACGCATGCATGCATGGGCGCATGTGCATGCATTGTTCTGGGCACGCTCTGACCTTCGTAGTACTTGCCTGGACAACCCTAAAACTCCGACGAGCAAATCCTAGCCGCGAGCATGGCTTTTCATCATGCATCTTGCGGGCACGGTTGCAAGGGTGCCTTTGCCCTAGCAGGGAGGGTAGCGCAGCACTCCAAAAGAAGTCGAGCTTTTGGTGTAGGGAGCTTTCGGCGTACAGACTAGAGCCTGTGACACAAAGGACGGCATTCGCTCATGTTCGACCTTCACTGTCCTGTCTTGGCTTCATTCGGTTCGTGTGCATCGCTGCCCATGTGAAAGTCATGCGGAAGTCGTGATGCCTGGCACTCCAGCATCACAAGCTTCAGTTGCCCAAATCTTTGGGGCATAACACGAGCCTAAGCGGGGCTCTGAGACGATGTTTAGCGCCTATTCGCAAGTTGCCTGAATGCCTTTACTGTACGTTGAGTACTATAGGGGCCTTAATAATTAGAATAGGGTTTGCATGGGGTAAATTATACCATAATTATAATAATTAAGGAACCCCCAAAATAGCATTATGTTGAGTAGCCTGCGCAGTCACTGAGCCAACATCAGTCATCCGACTCGTCTCAGTCTGTCCTCCTCTCAGGTCAGGTCCTGCGAGTGGGCGCAAGCTTGGGATTTCCGGGGCGTTGGCGGAAGGCTCCCAACGCAGCAGCAGTACACGGTGTCGGCGCAATTTTTAACCGGCAGTGGACATAGCCGTACAGGAGGCGAGAGATCCTATCACGCAGGCTTACCGTGCGTTAGAATTTCTTGAAGGTGGCATGCAAATGACTTGCTGTGGCTCCAGTTGCACTCGACAGATGTTGGGAAAGGGTAGCTGTGCGGTTTAGAGGGAAGGCTTGCGGGAACGAAAGGTGCACACTTGCCCTCATTTGTTCTCTGCCGGGGCTCGTGCTTGAATGACATCTGTGCTTGCTGTCCTTGTCTTGTCTGATCTCTTGCACACCGGGAGGCAGAACCTGACAGCACTCCTGCGGGTTGCCCAGGTTGTCGAGCTCTGCAAAAGGGCTTTTGCAGAGGAGCATCAACGTCTCCCGCAAGTCTCAGCATGCACAAGTAGATGGTTTCAGAACGGCTGCAGCAAGGGATCTGAGAACTCGCTGAGCTTCGGACGAACGGTGTCATCATGGTCGGCAAATTGGCCACCTAGTCCCCACGGTTTTTTTGAAGCGGTATGGTCTCGGGATCTTGGGTGCTAGTCAAGAAAAGGGGGACGACAATGACAACCAGGACAAACACTGCACCACAACAACCAATTGCGACGACCACCACAACCACCTGCCGAAATCGCTGTAGCTCCTGATACTGCTCCTGCTGATACTGCTACCGCCGACTGCCAACTGCCAGACCGGACGACTACCCCACGAGTTGCTGCTGCGCATGCCACTGCAGTCTTCAAATTGGCTGTTTTCGTCGCTCGTCACATAGTGGCCGGGTTAGTATCGATAGTAGTTGGCAGTCGTCGTCGACGGCGGCGTTGTCGTAGTGGTGGCAGTGCATCTCTCTGCCGAAGCGGGTCGTCATTTCGTGGATGCCAACAACTTCCGGGAAAGAATTCTGGTCGTCATGCGACCGGCAGATCAGATCAACCAACGTTGGGAATTGGTTTCGAAGGAGAGGGAGAGGGGGAGGGAGAGGAGATGGAGAAGGAGAGGGAACGGAACACAATTAGTGCAGCCTGGATTGTCCATCTAGGGTCCGACCTCGGAAAAGTTTTGTGTTTCAGCACGAGCTGCCGAGGAGGGAAACGAGCCTATCAAGGTGCCAACAACAGTCTTTGTGAGTTTGGTGTAGGCTGGGTCCGGGCATCTGGGACCCCTGGCGCACGGAAGCAGCACAACCGACTCGGCAGCAGCCGGGAATACGCAGGCTCAAGGTGCAAATATGATATACTCCGGAACTCCGGGCCTAAAGACATCGCAGGAGGAGCTGAGGCCCAGGCCATGAAGATACTCCTTTCCAGCTAAGTGTGGGTAGACAGGCGGCACGACCTCGGGTGATTTTCTGCCACCGACTTTCCCTATAAACTTGAGCGAACTATCCTGGGGCGCAAGCGATGGATGGAAAATGCAAGGTGCGAAGAACGTGAGCATAGTTCGTGTTGAAGTAGTTGCAAGCCGTGACGGCTGCAACCTGAGGTGGCAGAAGCGAGAACAGCACAATCATGCTTCGAAGCCTGCACAGTTCTCTTCAACACCTGCTTTTCCAGGAAGCACACTAGTTGACAACAGACTGCGTGAGGAGATGTATGTGCCCAGGCACCTCCACATACGGTACATCGCTGAGCTCACGTTGCGGATCATTGCAGCATCTACCTGCAGCGTCCGGCATCCAGATGCATCCAGGCATTATCGACAGCGATCACTCGGAGCCTCTTGTTCAACTACTGGTTAGCATCCTTTTTTACTGACTCGACCACGACGACTCTGCTGAAACGCATGTCTTCAGCAGGGTCTACAGCAGCCTCCCTTACAGGCCCGTCCATTGTAGGTTAGGCACTGGAGGTTGCTCTTCGAACTATACAGTGGTGCCATGAGGGTTTCGTGCGCCATATGCCGGCCGGACCTACCACCAGCACGGGATCCACAGCTTGTTGTTACTGAAAATCCATGCAGGACCACCACAGCTTCTCACTTGAGGTCCCTGCAGCCACGGCTGACAACATTTCAGAACTTAAAGACTAAATGTGGGTTTCCGAAAATAGGGGGCCCTAATAAAGTACCCTAAATAGTAGGATCCTTATTACAAGGGCCCCCAGACAGGGTACCTGCCCCTAATCTTCGGAAACTCCTAAAGATGCTCTTGGAGCTCTGTCTTGGACGAGCTCCAGGCGCAGAGGCGCAGAGAAGGCGCGCTTTTGCATTGGCTTTGCTCTTAGACTCTTAAGCTTCCTCGGTCTTGAAGTCGGTCACAGGGTCAGCCTGGGCGACCTTCGGATTCTCAAGGCGAGGCAGGCGCAAGGGATGCAGGCAGAGGCAGGTGAGGCGGCCGAAGAGGCTGATGGGCTCAAGAACTTGGAGTGAAGCCTGTTCAGTTGCCAGCGGGCCTTTGAAACGGTTTGGCCCAGAAGTCTCAACGCCAGGCTGGGCCAGCAACGCCAGCGTGTAAAAGATCATCCCCAGCTGAAAGAGCTGCAAGACCACGTAGCCCAGGCTGATGCAGTACCTGAGACAGGCTACTGGAAACCTCAAGAGTAAGCCGGGCAGACTGCAAAGCCTGGAAAAACGGCCGCGGCGCTTAAGTACAGCCATGGTACCACGACACTGCACGAATCTTGCTCACGTCTTTTGGGGGGACGAAGGCCATCAGAAAGATCACCCAAAAGAAGAAAAAGAACTGGAAGACGATGAACGGAATAGTGTGTGCGAAGACTTGGCCGACGCTGTGGTCCAATACAGGGCTAAACAGGCCAACCATCCAGAAGCAGTTCACGCACAGTATCTCGAAGGCCACAAATGCCAGGAGGCATCGTTTGCTTCTCTCTGCCTTCCACTCACTCTTGCAGTGCTGGTACACCTTGATCATGGCATAGGAGTGAAGCAGGCCAGCAAAGAAAAACATGACGGTGGCAACCTCCACCCAGCCCGGGAAGTCCATGGCCACGCAAATGGACTCTTGCCCGAAGACGTGCGAGATCTGGTTCTCGTTGGGATCGTTGTTTCCTGCAAGCCTTGCCACGACCGGAACGATAAGTCCCAGGAGGATGCCGCACCCCATCTGGAACAAGGGCTTCTCCAGCAAAAACTGCGCCACCGCTCGGCACACCATGGCTATATGGCCAAATAGTCACAGAGGGCCGACAAAAAAACGTAAAACGAACAAGCCACTGAGCCGGCGGCTGTCACGTATTCAATGACGGTGCAGCCAAAGGAGCGAGGCGAGGCGGCATGGGGCGCCGATAGATGCAACGCTCACACCGCAGGCGTCTTCTTGACATGTTATGGCTTGGAAGGCTAGGAGCTACAGATTTTCACTCGCCAAGCGACACTAGGCTGGCCCAGTGCCCGGCAACAGTTTCACCGAGTTGAATCAAATGTGGGAAATGCCGAATACGTCCCAGAAAACTCACCGAGGCATTGACATATACTCACCGTGGCCAGGAATAGGAATAGCAGCACAAGGCCAGCCTGACCATCTCTCTGGCATCATGGGCTCAATGGGCGTCCTTTGCCCACCTTGCACTTTACACTTAAGACTTATCGGAAACCAAGGAGCCGCAGCTGCAGGCATGGCTGCATATCTGCCCCAGCCACTCGGCGGTAGCCAAGAGTCAAAGAGCTGAAGAGGAAACCAAGCCAGAAGTAACCTGGAACTGTCGTTTTCAGGACTGACTTTTTTGCCCTGATGGACTTATGACCTATTTGTTCTTTCTTTCGCGGCTTGTTGTGCAGCAATGTTCGGAGCACGGCTCGCCCTCTGGGCTGAGCTTTGCGCATGGGAACCGCGAAAAGGTAGTGCACCTTGGCCAATCCGGCAACAAAGCCTCGCTGCTGCAGTAACCGCTTTAGGTACTGAAGTCTCAAGCACCGCAATTGCTGGGTGCATCAGGGCGACCGTGCGATCGAGATTGGAACTGACATAGTACGTCTGCCGATTGATGCGCCTGTCCGCAGCCATGACATCAAAAGATCACGCACTGTCAAACCATCAGCCGGGACTTAGACTGTCTAGTGAAAGCAAAACTGTGCAGGAGGCACAAGAAGAAGAACTTGTCGATGAAATAGACGTAGAAACTGTAGAAGAGCATTAAGATCTCAGAGCCTTGGAAGCCCGGGCAGATGCGGTGCCCGAAAATACATGTACATGCCGGCACACCACGCACATTTCCTGATGTTACACTGGGCTTGGTGTGGAAAGCTTAGATATCACGTGCGTGATAACAACTCAGAATTGGTCCCAGGAAAGATCTCATCTGAGAACGTCACAAAGGAAAACCTTGTAGGTCTCTCAGTAGGGTCAAGTTACCTTGCTGCTGATTTAGTAGACATAAACGCCAAGAATCACCGTTACCTCACATTTGAAGCACCAAAACTGCTGAAGCAGCTGCACAGCGACGATTTTCAAAGATGAAGCAATGCACGCTTGCACGATATATTGTGTCACAAGTTGCAGGTACACAATGGAGCGTCCTCCACTGCTTCACAGGCATCTGATGAAAGTCTTTCTTAGTGCCAGTCTGCATCTTTCGAAACGGCGCTGCATCAATTGTCTTGCTATGTTGAACTCCTAGGTCCCGTTGTAGTTTTGGTGCCCCACACACACACACACACGCACACCCAGCACCAGCAGCAGCATTAACTGCAACAGCAAAAACCACAACCCAACAATAGCAGCAGCAGCAACAGCAGCAGCAGCAACTACCACGACGACGACGACTACTACTACTACTACCCCTGCTACTACTGCTACTACTACTACTACTACTCCTGCTACTATTACTACTACTACTACTACTACTGCTGCTACGACTATTACAACTGCTACTGCTACTGCTACTACTGCTACTGCTACTTGCTACTGAGGCTAGCAGAAATGGAAACCCCCGTCGGCGCTAAGGTTGCGGCCAATCGTGTACATGGACTTGTAGTCAATGGTTATCATGACAAACACCAATGTCATCATCAGCAAGACGTCGACGTACCTGCAATCACTGCCGGAATATGACAAGTTGAGAAACCTCATTTATCCCAGTATTGCAATATATACTACGCCAGAAACACATTCTTTATATGTAATTATGCATGTGTATATATATATATATATATATATGTATAAGTATCAGAATCTGTATATGCACATATACAAGCTCTACACAGAGTGCGCATATGCACAATGCGGCATAGCAAGGTACATTGTTACAGTATGCTACAGTTGCCGGCTTTCCACCATCGCTCGCAATGTGGACGGGTTGCTGATAAAACTCCCCCCACGCACATGTACTGGCAAGCGGAATCGCCTGCCTCTGAGCCATTGCAAACTCGGCACTTGTCAAGACCTGAGTAACAACTTACTGCTCGTATTCAGGACTGGATACAGATGTCACCAAGCTCACCACTGGCTGACCTTCCCGAACTGTGATGTACCTGGAAGTGTGCAACCAAACAACTTGCTACTACAGCTGCCGGCTCTCCTGCTCTTGTAGAGTCTGCTCCTCCTCCTGCTGCGGCTGCTGTTTCTACTACTACTACTACTACTACTACAACTACTACCACTACCACCACCACCACCACCACGACTACTACTACTACTACGACTCCTACGACTACGACGACGACTACTACGACGACGACTACTACTACTACTCACTACTGCTACCGCGACCGCTGCCTCTACCGCTACCGCCACCGCTACTGCTAACCCGACCACTACTACTACTACCACTAAAGCTACCATTGATCACTGACCAATGGCTACTGACCACTAACCGCTAGCACTACCACTACGACTTCGAAGATGACGAGGACGACTACGACTACTACCTCCTACTGCTACTCCTACTGCTCTTGCCACTCACTACCGCCACCGATGTTTTTGCTGCTGCTGCTCTGCTACTACTGTTACTATGGTTCTTGCCCTGTTGTTCTAAAAAAACCCTCCACCCCAAGCCCTACATCCTGAATCCCTGAATCATGATTCCTAACAGCCTTAACACTAAACCCGAATACCTAAGACCCCAACCAACTACCTAAGACACCAAACTCAGACACCTAAACACCCAAGCCCATGTCTATAAAACTGTATCCGTAATGCCTGAAACCCTGAAGCCCAAACCTTTATAGATCCCTTATAGGATCCCTTTAAAGGAACCCCCCAAAACCCTATGAAACCCTGAAGCCCAATACCTAACACCCTGAACCGGAAGTCTGATCTCTAATTCCCTAAACCCGATCCCTAACACCTAAGACCCTCGATCCTGATACCTGAGACCAAGAAGAAGCCTAAACCCTAAGCCCCAAGCCCCTCGTAGCCTTAGTGATACCTTAGATCCGAAACCCAAATCCCCCTGGTATGCAAAACCCTCAACCCGTAAGCCCAACCCCAAAACCTCAAACCCGTACCGGCATACCTAAGCCGTATGCTCGAATAAACGACTACCACTGGTAGCTTCGAGTAGGCGACAACCCATAGAGACCGTGCGGAGCTGCCTTGAAAAATCAAAGTTGTACGAACAAAAAACCAAGATTAATAACTTGGTCGGGCGGGTCTTGAGCAGGCGCACCTGGTTTGCCGCACACGGAAGTGCGCAGTCCAGTAGGACCAGGCTGGATAAACGATGTAGAGAAACTGGGCAGTCTGTAGGGCTTCCGGCTTTGAGGGTGAGAGGCTACAGGTTAGAGTCAAGATTTAGGTTTACTTTAGTGTGACGGCGGCGACCCCTTTAAGGGCATTTTTCGGCAACACGTTTTTGCACACCAAAAATTGTTATCTGATCTAAGTTCTATACAGCTCGGTTTCAGACTTCTTTACCTCCAGTGCACTGACATTGAAAGCAACCGTGATTCGTGCGCTCTATACGTCGCACTGTCAATGGATACTACAAGGGTTCAGGGGGTTGTAGGATTTGTTTGCATTGAGCCGGTAAACCCTAAACCCTTAAATCCACACTGCCTTGCACCCAAAGACGCCGCGCACCTCCGTCGTGAGAAGGATCACGGCCATCAACGTGAATAGCCACTCCTGGGCTCAGTATTGATGCTCAGGGTTAGGGGTTTAGGGTTTGGGGGTAAGGGTTCAGGGCAGTCTACACTTTTGGCCGCGTTTATCGCTCGCGCAAAGGCGACGACGTCGAGAGCCGAGTCTCTGTCGCTGAGTATGGGGTGACTCGCAAGTCCGACCAGGATGCCTGACGTGTTGAAGGCTTGATAAAGTTGTGATGGAGGGAATACTGAATACTGATATATAGGGAATAGGGAGAGCCACAGCACCAGGCACAAGGGTTCGAAGATGCAGCTTTCACGATTTCTGAAAGCACTGGCTTTGAGCATGTCGGATCATGCCGATAAAAACTGCATGAAAGATTGAGCCGTCTGACTTGTCCAGAACCATGGGCCATGGGTCTGAAAAGTGGCGGGCCGACCACAATTTGGGCAATACCCAGAGGTGTAACCTGGCGCTGGCATGTCACTGCAACATGGACATAACCTACAGGGATCACTGAACTTCTGCCCCGTGAGCAAGAAGGGGCGTCTCGGGGGCAGCAACTTTGGCGGGAAGGCTGAGTTGGCGAGGACCAACAAGTATGTACATACCAAGAAGACGCTGTCCTCACTGACCTGGCAGGGTGGCTCTGCAATCAAGGGTGGGTCCGTGGCCCATGCCTTCAACTCTCAATGCCTGCCTTCTGTACAAAGCCGCCAGCTTCAGCAGCTGATCTCATGCCCATCGCCTGGTCACAGTAGCGTCACTGCTCAGCTGGTCTATGGCTCGCGGTAACACAAGGCCAGCGCACCAAGAGCCGGTTCAGCACGGCTGTCATTCCAGCCATGGAGACCTGCTCCAGCCACTTCAGTGACACTTGTGCCTCAGCTTGGCCCATCATCACATCAGCATTGCTTTACAGAGGATCTCCGCTTCATGCTTCAAGAGTTAGTGCACACGAGGCTTCCCATCTTCCAGCTCCTGCAGGCAAGTGGCCGTGGAGGGATCGCTGATGTTCAAGTAACTCACGCCAGAGAGAACCGATGGAGCAAAGACAACCTAACTGCAAGGGACTGCACAGTCTGTCACTCTCTGCAGTTGCGGTGCCGTTGTGAAACGAAGAGCCAGCATAAGCTTCGCGCTGCTGAAACGACGAAGACCATCAGCAACCCACCGAGGAACGTGAGCACCTCGGCATGACTTTCCACCATCGCCGCCGCAGCAAACTGCCTTCCTTCCACAACGCGACCACGCACACCCGGCAGGGAACAAAACAATTTCAACATGTGCTCATGTTTGTTAGTGCCATTTCATACATACTCTCACTATTCAATGCATCGATTCGTAGTGACATGATTAGCAGTGCTATCTTTTACGAGAGGTGCTGCTGCGTCACCAACACTGCACCACCGCCATCAATGGCAACAACAACAACAAAACACCAACAGAAACAAACACGACAGCAGCAGCAGCAGCAGAACAACAACAACGACGACAACCACAACAGCAACCGCAATCAACGACGACGACGACGACCACGACTACTACCACGACGACGACGACTACTACTACTACTACTCCTGTTCCTTCTCCAGCTTGTGCTCCTGCTGCTGCCATTGCTGCTGCTTCTGCTACGGCGACGACGACTACTGCTACGACCAGTACTGCTACTGCTACTACTACTAATGATAATAATACTCCTACTCTACCACTACCACTACCACTACCACTACAGCCACCGCTGCCGCTGCCGCCACCGCTACGACGACGACTACGACTACGACGACGACGTTCAAATCACCCAGCAACACGTACCGCCTATGTCACTAAACTGTTTCAGTGGGGCTGTGTTGTGCTCAGCGAGGACTTCATCCTAAGGCTCCAGCCACTCTGGTGAACTTGAGGCCTCCTTGGACCTGCAAAGACGAACTTCATTTCCATGCAGGAGACGGGGTGTAGAGTTTCGGGCTTGGTCTGTTCTGTGCTGTGGGGTACCTTGATCTGTACGGATTAGGCCTTTGCATTCACGCTGGGGTCCTCAAGGCTTACGAGGAAATGTTGGCGCGTTCCTTGTGGGTTTATGTTTTTTGTTTGGAGGGGGCGG